>AWOL01S0011998.1:0-154297 GCA_000715115.1 Nicotiana otophora | reverse complement strand
GGGGGGAATGGATATGTGATATGGCTTATTAGTGAATTATAAAGCACAATGCACTCCTTAAAAATGCAGCTCCAACAAACAATCGAGATCTAAATCAGAACAATAAACTACGTACCATCAGAATTTGAATCACGTTTATGATCGGTTTTGTCCATTTCACTTTGCGAGTCAGCAGCTTCTATGCAAACTGAACTCTTCATTGAGCTATCTCCTTCTGGATTTCCAACCAATTCTGCTTCATCGTATATGAACAAGAAAAAAAGTGCTTTCTTAGCTTACAATGCATAAGAGAAGGTACATGACAATTACATGTTTGCAACTAAAATGATGAACAAATTTTAGTTCATAGAAATGTACTTTACTCTGATTCTCCCATTGGTTGGCGGTGATGTGATAGTAAGGAAGTTATAATGTACAAAAACAGAAAGAAAAGTCAGCCTTGCATCAAGTCAGAGGGATAAATTCCTTTAAAGTTCAGAATAATATCCATTACATGATCAAATGATTTCCTCACAAACAATCTGATTAAGCTTGATCATGAGGTACCAATGGCTAGCTGAAGCATGTAGCTTAGGGAACAATTAAAAACTAAAATGTGACTAGGATATGCCAAAATTATTTGCTAATTTTGATGTGCATTCACGTAATTTGAGGCCAAGATTATTATTAGTCCGCAAGACTTGATTTATATCGATACCACAAAATGCAAACTCCAATACTCTTCCCATTGTCCAATTGCCTTATGGATGATAAAACTATAAAGTATCTCAGCAGAAGAAGCGCTCTCTATATATATATATATAGTCTCTACCCTCCCCCTCTCTCTCCCCTTCACCCCTCACTGACACTGACAATTAAACATCCTAGCATTATAACCTCTTCCATTCACACTCAATCGCTTGCACACATAACTGCAAGAACTTGCCTCTTGCAGTTTAACATTGAGATATCCGCAATACCCTTGCAACCATCAGTTAAACTTGTTAATTCGCGTAGCAATAAAGGCAACCTGAGTTCTGTTCTGAAAGATTTTAAAACACCTAGTAAAAACTAAAAGATTAAGGAACAGTCCCCAAGGACTGCTCTGGTAGGGGTAAGGTTTGCGTACACACTACCCTGCCCAGACCCCACTCGTGAGATTATACTTGGTTTGTTGTTGTTGTCCCAGCCAGAAAAAGGTGGACCAAATATTTTTCAAACCAGGACGCAAGTGAAATGCCAAAAATTCACCTCGTTGTGGGCAGTTATTATGTGGTCAGTCTCACAAAATATTCGGATTCACAGATGATTTCACATATTCTAAAGTGGAAATTATGGTTTTTAACAAGCAGCACTCAATCTGCCTCTCCATTATTTAATATAATCCCTTACTAAATAGGTAATAGCAAATTAGATTACACTCTTATTAAGGGAAACTAACAAGCATCGTTATCATTAAATGGTGATAAATCCAAATCTCCACAACCCACGAGTGCCAATTTGCTAAATCATTAATAATCACCTTATCTTGTCTCTTAACCAGTAAATAGAAAAGTAAGCAAAGATTCTGAAATTTAACACTTTCCTAATAGGTGATCAATTTCAACTTAGTAATCACTAAAGACCCTATAGAATCACATAGTCCTTCAATCGATAAATTCCAAATAACACTCCTTTAATCACAACACAAATATAAAAGGGTTTAAGTTCTACGCATTGGCGCTGAAAATATGTCATTTAAAAGGTAATTGCAAGCAACTTATTTACTAAGCATTCATTGGTAACCTACAATATATGGCAAGTTTACCTACTATAAAAGGTTAATAACACTGCTGTTATAGCAGATTACTTATCATTTATTTTAGATCACTAATAAATGTTTATCAAATAGAATTACCTGCAATTACCTTTTAAGTAACCTGATTGTGTAAATCTTTTTACACTGTCAATGCACAGTACTTAAACTAAACACTTTGCAAATGATCAATTTCAACTTAGTAATCACTAAAGACCCTATAGAATCACATGTCCTTCAATCAATAATTTTCAAGTAATAGTTCTTTAAACAAAAAATACATACATCATCATATCTAATACATAAAAAAGGAAAATCTGGCAAGCATTGCCTAATCTCACCTTTCTTTTCCCCTTGCTTCACATCTATTTCTTTTTCTATAACATCAATCTTTTCGACCCCGTTCGATTTACTATAAAACTCTTTACTATTAGCATCCATAGTAAAATTATGACCCTCACTTCTCCAACCCCCTCCTCCTCCTCCTCTAGAACCCCCACTATTCCTCTTACTATTAAAACCCCCTTTTTGCTGCTTCCTCCACTCAACCTGATGCAATGCATAGATCACTTCAGCTACTGAAAAGTACTGCTGCATATGCAACACAGTGCTCCAATTCCCTCTCCTTTGTTGTACACATCCAATTACACCATCATACTCACCAGGCTGCTCACCTACTAACCTTAAATGATGACACAAAGCATCAATTATAGCATTTGCTGCAGCAAATTCACCTCTTAACCATGATATAAACCCATCCCTCTCATCACCCATAAACCACTGCTGCTGATGTGGCGGTGGTTCCACCGCCTCTCCTCCACCACCGCCGTGCATTTTCTCCGGAACTAACGTGGCATTTCCTGATTGCATTGTTAACGTGTATAGTACTATCTACTAATATAACTATATATTATTATTAATTTTTTTAATAGATCTGGAAAAAAAAAACACAAAAAGGGGTTGTTGTAAATAGCAAAATAAATATAGGAATGTTCAATTCTTGAATTTTTTGGTTACACCCAGAAAATAAGGCAATGTGTGAGATGGTGCTGAGAGTGTAGATCTGAAGAAGGTCACTGTGTGACTATGTGAAGATCTACAAAGGGTTTAAAGAAGAATTTGGCTTAATGAGCACGCGTATGTTTTTTTTTCTAGTCCTGAAAATGGTGGTTTCTTTGTGGGTTTCTGTTTTTGACTCACTCTCAGACTCTATTTAGGAATTCAGGTTCCTTTTTGTTTGTTTGTTTTGCTTTTTCACCTTTTTCTTTTATTTTTATTTTTTACTGTGCGTTTCAATGGACCAAGATGTCTACTAGTACTAGTCTACTCTACAATGTGATTGGAGGTGGGCTGAGGGTTTTTGAGGCAGGAACAATCTAGAAGAATATTCTGAAAACTATTTAATGGTTTTTCTTCCTTAAATTTTATTCATCTAGATTTTTATTGTGTGAACGCGAAATGTTTTGTGTACTGAACTGTTCAAATTGTATTCTTATTATAATTACGTAGGAAATTAGGGGAGTGAAAGCTAGGCAGTAAAATTTTGGGTTTTCATTTGATGTTCGATTTTTACTAGTTCGAATTCGTTAGAAAGTCTACTTTTGAGGTAAAACGTTCCCTATCAACTATATTACCAGAGCTTGAAAGCGAACTTCCACTATTAAATGATGGAGGAGAATTTCACCACTTTTGGTGTTTATATAATTTTTAGAATATAAACCTTTGTGATAAATATAATGGTTTAATTGTTATTATTTCGCGTTCATGCAGGGTCTGAAGCAGTGGCGGAGCCAGATATTTTGTTAAGAGGTGTCAAAATATATAAAAGTAAACATACCAAGAAATTAAAGAGAGTCAATACATAATATATATACATATAATTTATTTATTTTTACCTAGCTACACAATGTCTTTTTCCCGCGAAGGGGTGTCAGGTGGCTCCGCCACTAGTCCGGAGCAGGACCGCACCATAAGGGATATGATGTAGAACACCTACCTTATACAAGTATTAGTGACTGTTTTCACGGCTTAAACCTGTGACTTATAGGTCGTACAAAAAAAAATTATCATTCTCCAAGGCTCCCCTTCGTTGTTATGCAAGATATGTTTAATTTTTTTATTGATCATGGACTTGTATTTTAATAAAGAATAACTGTGATTTTAAAAAAAATTATTAGAAAATAACTCTAAATAAAGTATAGGCAAAATACATAAGTTACCACCTTATTTATGGACCAAATCCTTGTTATAAATTTTTTGCGGACGAAAATAACTTTATACACTCAACCTTTTTAGAGTGTGTCTAATATACACTACTCTTGCTATGTGGCAACACGCGTGTTTAACAAAAATTATAAGCGTGTTAAACGGAAGAATTTTTGTCCCAGTTCTTACTTAAAGGATACGTGTCAAAATTTTAATATTTGCTTTTTAAAAAAATATTTTATTTCCCTTCACTTTTAAAACCACCCCCTCCATGTTCTTCTTCCCCGGAACCCCTCCCTTATGTGTTCGTTTCTGACCTTTCCCCATTTTCGTCTTCTTCCCTACCCCTTTTCCTCTATGTCTAAAATTTTAAGAATAACAATAATATAAAACAGTTTTGGAAGAAATTGATTAAAAAAATTAAAAGAAATATGTATAAGAGAATTTTATAGATTTGGATTTGAATCTTAGTTTAGTAGTAACAACTTAGGAACACAGATTTAATGTGGTAGGATACTAATTTGGTGGTTGAGGGATATCGGAGATGAGCCAAAAGAAGCCGAGATTTGACTGACTCTATTGGAGTGAATCGAGCAGTCATGGATCTCGCCATAACCAATTTTAATGGAGTTTTGAATTTTTCATTCTATTTCTTGTGTTAGATTTGAATTTAGACTCACAAAGTCGTGACTAATGTACTTGCGTTCCTGATTTTGCTTTATAATCGGAAGGTGATAATTGTGGATGTTTTCATGGTAGTCGTGAAAATTTGGTGGAGAAGAGAAAGAGATGGAAGGAGAATAGTTAAGAGGTATATTTGTAATTTTACATTAAATTATTTTATTTTAAAATTAATGACGAATGGCACTATATTATTGGTGCGTGACATGCCTCTCACTTTTTTTTAGATAATTAAATATAAAAATAGTGTGTATTGGACACGCTCTAGAAAGGTTGGGTGTGTAAAGTTATTTTCGTCCGTAAAAAATATGTATCAAAAATTTGGTCCATAGTTGAGGGGTAACTTATGTATTTTGACTAAAGTATATAATAACTACTTTACACAAGGGAAAGCAAACACCTCCCCGTCGTTATGTGTGCTTGTTGGAATAAGCAATTAGCTTGAGGGTGTTTATGTAATTTCATGCGGCTGAGTTTGCCAAAGCAATGTGTATCAGTGATGAACACACTGGACTTATAATTTGGATTATTACCAAAATTGACGGTAAAACCATGTGGATTTCATTTAATTTCATGTGTACCCCTCGGGCTACTTTTTTGGAATGACTGTGCAAGAAACCACATTAGCCAAATTTGTTAGGATTTAACACGTGGAAGCTATGGGACCACAGTTTTGTATCAACTAACTCCATTCTTTTTCTTATTTCCATCATTTCGTGTTCACAATATTTTATTTTACATTTTATATATAAGTATGCTTGCAACTTGGCGTCTGCGTTCACATTATGTACCTTTAAATATTCATATAATTAATTATCATAATAACATCATAATTAAAGGAGTAAATTGAATAAGTAAAACTGAGTTAATCCAATGTAAGTGTGCATAACTCTTTAAAAATTGCTACGCCATATATATTAGTCTATTCCACTATAATTGCAAGTAATTTATAACAAAAAGGACATTGTATTTGGTAATAACAAATATTGTGGAATGGAATGCTTAGTAAACAATATCTAATACTTCAAAGTGCCTTTGAGCTAGCTTAACCTAACACAAGTTAGGTGAAAATTTAACATCTCACGAGAAAATATAAAAATAAAAATACAATTGATATTAATTAACTGTAATATGATGGTAGAACAATATATAATATCATTTTACAGAGTGATATTAAAAATATATAAATTGAGCATTAACTTATAGTCAATGATCAGTTCATATATAAATTAGATTCTACAAAAGCATCTTAAACGAATTTTGAATTATAATATCAAAAACTCATAGTATAATTTATTGTTTAAATATAAGTTATGTGCCGGACTTGAAATTGTTTATTTTATTAAATCAACACTAGATTCTAGGTTATTTGCGTTTTCGTTGTTTTATGAAACAGAACAAGTCAGCAAATATACCACTTAACTAAAAATAATCTTAGAGTAACCAAAAAAGATTTGGTACACTTTAATTCGTTACCGGCAGAAAAAATAATTAAACCAAGATATTAATTTAGACACAAATTGATCACATATTCATTGACCCGGGCATAACCTCGCTAATAGTATATATAATTGATTCATAGAAATGGCATCAACTAGTTTCAGGTTAAGGTGTCTGATTAATAAGTTGTCTTATACAATAATTCTTTCTCTATGACATTATCCCGCCTAACTTTGCAATTTAGATGAAGTACAATTATATCAAATGATGTCAAATTTAGAGGTGTCTTGTTTGAAATTGTGTGTGGAAAGATTTTCATTACTTGTATCTTTCAAACTTAAAAAGGTAATATAGTTAGTTCTCGACAACATTAGAGCGAATGTGTAAGGTATTCCATTGACGTTTGGTTGTTTAATTTTGACATTATATCCAACAACAAATTTATTTATAGTAGTGGACAGTGGTTAACTTCAAAAACGTAACTAGCATGTTATTTACTTCTATTATGAAATATAGAAATATTTGCTTGCATAATATACATGTCATCAGTTGTCATTACCCCTCATCTAACATGGAGAAATAAGGAGGTGAAACGTTTTATCTAGTTTTACATAATATATTTTTCAGAAAACTTTAATATAAGCTTATTTGAAGTATTTTAGTCGTTACATATAGTAGAACTAGCGAATGGGCAAGAAGATAGTAAAAGAAAAGTTCCTTTTTTGTTTTGTTTTTCATTGAGTGTTCGTTGTTCGGTTCCCACATGAATCTCGATTAATCATGGTCCATTAAACAAGGAACTAGGGGTGTCAATGAATATTTAAAAATCGACTAAATCGATCGAAATGTATTTTACCGAACTGAATTTTAGGTTTCTTTTAATAAAATCATAGGTTTTTATACAAATCTATAATCATACCGATAATTAGGGTAAGTTTTTTATTTTACGAAAATAAACCGAAAAAATACCGAACCGTACCGAATAAATTTACAATATGAAAAATATATTTATATACTAAGTTTAAAAATAATAAAGCATTATATTTTTTCTTAGGCCTTAGAATTATGAAACAGTTACGAGCCAACAAGTAATTAAACTCAAAATCTTAATTCCCAAAAACTAAATTATTTTCAGCATATTCACTAGTAGGACACAAGGTATTGTAGCGATTATGAGTAGCAAACTACAATGTATTGAATATGTTTCTTTTCGTATGATTTAGATTTATCTTTTAGAATATATAATCTTCTATAGACTTTATTCTTGAGTCCGAGCTTGGTTAGTATCTTTCATATTTGCTTAGTTTTTTTTACGTTGTTGTAAAATAGTTGGTGGATCTATACTGTAGCCATCTTTCATGTTTTCTCAATTCCTCACTTTTTAAACTGTAAAAATGTCTAGAGAGTTTTGTCAAGTCCTATAAAAGTACGTATGTTATTGCATTCTACTTCTACTAGTGACTTTTACATGATATTTAAAAATAATACCAAAAATTAACCGAACCATACCGATAACGAAAAGAAACCGACATGATTGGGACGGTTTCGAAAAGTCTAATTTTGATTATATATAATAGAATAACCGAAAAATTGATATGATACAAATTTTATAACATAATCGACCGAACCGAACCATTAACACTCTACAAGGAACTACTTCCTGGCGAAAGTTTTTTTTTATCTTTAGCATTCAAGCCGAAATCTCTAATTAGGAGCGGAGAATTTCTATTTATTCTACTATACTCTTTGGTGGTGAAGATAGTAAAAGTCGCCTATTATTTTTAACGATGAACATGAAAAAATTTGTGTCTGAATGACAACAAAGAATGTGTTAGAGAAATACAAAAGATAAAACACCATTTGACTTTTCAAATATTAACTATTTAGCATAATACTTAAATACATGTAGCCGCGTTTGCACCTAAAAGTGATGATCATTAATACCCCCGTTAGACTTATGGCTCATTTTATGCCAACCCTAGGACTTTAGGCTTGGGAACAACACCCATGTACGAATATATTTAACTAGCAGGGGAGGAGCTAGAGTGTTAAGTATGAGTTGGGACGAATTTAGTAAAAAAGAAATTTGAATTTGTATTGAGAATTTATCAAATATTTATTGTATACGGATGAAACCGAGCCCGTTGGACACCTCGGTTCTCGATGGAGTAAACGGAGCAAAAACATGATCATAAGAAACCGGAATCGGGGCAAGGAGCCCCTCGAGTCGGAGTCCGGGCAAAACACCTGCCCTCGGAAGAATTGGGGCCACATCCCTGAGGTCCGATTCGAACCCCAAAACTTCGAAGAGCATGACCAGACGATGAGCACGACTATCAAACGACCGTGATATCCGCATCCAGTCGGATGTCACGGCGTGAATCTCGGCACGTATCAGCAGAAAATCTGTGATTAGCAAAACGGAAGATTTTTACCTTTTATGGAATTGTACTTAGGGTAAAACTCTCCTACTATTTAAAGAGGAGTCTGACTATTCGTTAGATACATTGTAACACACATATCAAGGCAATATATTCTTATTTTCTCTATTATTCAAAGTTCTTACCTTTGTTCATCAGTTCTTCATTGTTGTGAACCCGGAATCGAAGGCAGGCATTATATTAAGTTGTTACTGAGTCGGGGATCACTCCCATTAATTGGTTTGACAATTTATTGCATCATTTATCTGTTTAATCTAACTTTTTTATCATTTGTATTGAATTAATACGCATATCCTTAAAATCACATATAAATTCAATTGTTATCCGTTTTTAAGGATAAATAGTTTGGCGCCCACTGTGGGGATAAGGATAATAGTGACAATTTGATACAAATTTTCATAACACACTCTATTTTACACTTGTTCTTTGAGTTTTTAATTTCAGGTCAAATTAAAATTGTCAAACTCCCAATCTGCCCATGTGAACGTTGATGCTGAGTCTGGCCACCACAGCGAGAACAACAACGTCGTGCCCAGCAACGAGAGGCCCCCTATTGACCCCAACGGAGCCCCAGTCGCGGATCCGATCGATGCTAACTCACATGTGGCTATCAAAGCAAACTTGCCTACTGACCCCGAAAACAGCATTCGCGGGGGAGCCTGGTCGATAGCCCGAACTACACATGACGGCGAAGGTGATGGGATCAACTTACGAGGTGATCTTCGAAGTGTTACAGGCTCAACAAGCAGTGATAGCCCAGTTGCAGAACCAAAGTTGTGCCCCAGCAGAGTCGAGCCCGAACCATCCCGGGAAAACGCTCGCAGAAATGGACTGGCCACAGAAAGCCCGGGTGAAGCAGAACCCGAAACCAACCACGAGATAATAAAGATACTTGAGGAACTGACAAAACGGGTGGAACCTGGAGAAAAAAGAAATCGAAGCCAACGACAAAAAAATGAAGACCTATAACTCCAGGGTCGATCAAATCCGAGGAGCATCACCGATAATAAAGGGCCTGGATTCCAAGAAATTTATCCAAAAGTCTTTCCCTCCAAGGGCAGCTCCGAAGCCGATCCCAAAGGAGGTCTGTATGCCCAAAATTCTGAAGTACAATGGAACGACTGATCCAAATGATCATGTGATCTCCTACACGTGCGCCATCAAGGGGAACAACTTGGAAGATGACGAAATCGAACTCGTTCTGCTGAAAAAGTTCGGAAAGACCTTTTCAAAAGGAGTTATGATATGGTATCACAACTTACGCCTAATTCTATTGACTCGTTTGCTATGCTTGCAGATACCTTTGTGAAAGCGCACGTTGGGGCCATTAAGGTCGAGACTGGGAAGTCAGGCCTTTTCAAAGTAAAGCAAAGAGGTAACAAAATGCTCAGGGAATTTGTGTCGAAGTTTTAAATAGAACGAATAGATCTGCCTCCAGTCGCATACGATTGGGCTGTTCAAGCATTCACCCAAGGACTCAACTCCCAAAAGCTCATTGTCTTCACAACAATTCAAACAAAATTTGATAGAATACCCAGCGGTAACTTGGGCCTACATCCATAACGGTACATGTCAAAAATTAGGGTCAAAAACGATCAGCTCGGGGACCCCACGATCAGCTCGGGGACCCTTCCGGGTCCGTTTATCCCGTCAGAACTAGTGACAGATCCAAAAGAGCCACTGATCATGAACCAAGATCGAACAGAGATCGGTATCAACCATACAATGGTGATCGAACGAGTAATGGGTCCGGGCGCAACCCTGCAAGGAGTAAAAGAAGAAGTGATTGAGGCCATAATAATCGGGGATTCATGAGCAAAACCGGTTTTGACAGACCCATCGGGTCTAGGGAGGCACCAAGGTTATCGGAGTACAACTTCAACGTCGATGTTGTTGGCATTGTATCAGCCATCGGACGTATCAAAGATACTAAGTGGCCTTGACCATTGTAATTCGATCCTATCCAAAGGGACCCTAACCTAATGTGTAAGTATCACGGTACTCACGACCACGGAACCGAAGATTATCGACAACTAAGAGAAGAAGTAGCCTAGTTATTCAATAACGGACACCTCCGAGAATTTCTGAGTTATCGAGTCAAAAATTACTTCAGGAATGAGACTCCAACACGTAGATCGAGCAAGAGGAACCTCGACACGTCATTAACATGATCATTGGTGGAGTTGATGTCCCCCAAGAGCCGATGTTAAAGCTCACAAAGGTGTCCTTTACAAGGGAAAAACAAACTCGAGTTATGTACCGTAGGGAACCATATCTTTCAACGACGAGGAAACTGAAGGCATTGTGCAACCACATAATGATACGCTGGTAATATCTGTACTCATAAATAAATCTCTAGTTAAGCATGTGTTAATCGATCCAGGTAGCTCGACCAATATCATCAGATCGAGGGTCGTGGAACAGCTGGGTCTACAAGACCAAATAGTGCCTACAGTTTGAGTTTTAAACGGATTTAACATGGCATACGAGACTACTAAAGGGGAGATAACCCTGCCCGCGAACACTATCGGAACCGTTCATGAAACAAAGTTCTACTTGATCGAAGGAGATATGAGATACAATGCTCTATTCGGAAGGACATGGATTCACAACATGAGGGCAGTACCCTCGATACTACGTCACACGTTGAAATTCCCCACGCCGGGAAGGATCAAGACTTTTTATGGTAGGGGTGCTTATCAGGTGAATCGGGCGATTAATTACGCTTAACGATTCAACTTATCAGTTATCGAATTATAAATATAGTAATCTGCTAGTCATCCAATAAGACAAATGGGCAGATTGGTATCAGATTAATGATTATCGGGCGGTTTATTAGCTAAACCAAATAGAAATTTTCTGAACAATCAATACCAAACGGGTAAAGAATAAAAATAGAAAGTCTACCTTGACTCTACTCTCTAGCGATAAAGTCTACGGTTTTGAGGAAAGATTCTCCCTTGAATCCATCGAGAAATTATGATACACTTTTTGTTCTTATATCATTCGATCCATCAAACACCTTTGTCTCTTTTATTAAATATGTATCTTAGGGCTTGCAGTCAATCAAAATCAATTTGAAATGAATGTTCTTGGTCGATTGGTTCTAGGAAGTTCTCGCATCGCTTGGTCTGTGGCAGAAAGAGGCTAAGATCTTGTTTTTAGGCCTTGATAATGCCGGCAAAACTACCACAGTAGACTTTATCGCTAAAGAGTAGCGTCAACAACCACAATGCTTCAATAGTATTTTATATACATAGGGGTAAGTGTATGTATAAAAATTCTTAACGGGTTAACGGTTTACCCGATAAGAAAATTGAGTAATCCGCCCCCAAACCGTTAAGTCATTAATTTTAAAATCTCAATTTATTCCCCATTCATTACCAAGGTAATCCGATACAAATAAGTCAATAAGCCATCGGTTCATTTCGGTTAACGATTTTGGTTCGGTTTTAAACAGCCCTAGCTTACGGAGAACAGTCGGTCGTAAAAGAAATATTTTGCGATCGATGAGGTGATCCCAATATCTGCACTCTCGACACCAAAGGACCCGAGTTCGGTTACAAGGAAAGAAACCAAATCGCAATCACTGACACCAGTCCTGACCGAACCTGAGAAGCAGGAAACAAACGACGATGATGATTACAATGTCCCTAGGTCGTTCATAGCCCCTGACGATTCCGATGCCACTAAGTCAAAAGTTGAGGAGTTGGATAAAGTCGTACTAGTAGAGCACTTGCCCAATCAGAAGGTATACCCGGGCACAAGGCTAACTCCCGAGCTCAGGAAAAAACTCATTGAATTCCTTATAGCTAGCATAGAATGTTTCGCTTGGTCCCATCTTGATATGACATGGATCCTGCCAGAAATAACTACTCACAAGCTAAACCTGGATCCGATGTTCCACCCGGTTAAACAGAATAGGAGGCCTCAGTCCGAAGTCAAGCATGTATTCATCAAAGACGAGGTATCTAAACTCCTTAAAATAGGTTATATTTGGGAAGTTAAGTACCCGGATTGGTTAGCAAACGTAGTAGTAGTGCCTAAAAAGAGAATAAATTAAGAATGTGTGTGGACTACAAAGACTCGAACAAGGCATGTCCTAAGAACTCTTTTCCTTTGCCTAACATCGATCGCATGATCGATATGATGGCCGGCCACGAGATACTCAGCTTTCTCGACGCCTATTCCGGGTACAACCAGATCATAATGGACCCGGGCAACCAAGAAAAGACTTCCTTCATCACTAAATACGACACCTATTATTATAACGTAATGCCATTTGGACTAAAAATGTCGGTGCCACTTACCAACGCCTAGTAAATCGGATGTTCGAAGAGTAAATAGGAAAATCAATAGAGATTTACATTGACGATATATTAGTTAAGTCCCTGCGAGCAGAGGACCATTTGGAACATTTGTAGAAAACCTTCAGCATACTGAAGAAATAATGAAGCTGAACCCGGTGAAATGCGCATTCGGGGTAGGATCCGGGAAGTTTCTCGGATTCATGGTGTCCAACTGGGGGATCGAAATCAATCTCGAAAAGATCAAAGCTATAGAGGACATCACTGTGGTGAACAATTTCAAGGCCATTCAAAGGCTGACCGGGCGCATAGCCGCCCCGATTTATTTCAAGGTCTTCCGATAAGAGCCATCAGTTCTTCTTGTTATTGAAAAAGAAGAATAACTTCTTGTGGACCCCGGAGTGCCAGCAAGCTTTGGAAGAACTCAAATGTACCTTTTGAGTCCACCTTTGCTTCATACTCTGAAGACGGACGAGCAGTTGTACATGTACTTAACGATATCCGAGATAGCGGTAAGTGGAGTCTTAGTCAGGGAAGTTAGCAGGACTTTAGGCGAGGCCGAAATGAGGTATCCTCACCTGGAGAAAGTGGCGCTCTCTTTGCTAAGCGCCTCCAGGAAGTTAAGGACATATTTTTAATGTCATCCCATATGTGTCGTAACTACTTACCCATTGAGGAACACAACACACAAACCCAAGCTCTCGGGATGATTGGCCAAATGGGCCGTTGAAATTAGCGGGTACAATACCAAATATTGACCCCGGACCACCATCAAATCTCAAATTTTGGCAAAGTTCGTGGCCAACTTCATGCCGACCTTAATACTCGAAGTCGAAAAGGAATTATTGCTAACCTCGGGGACCTCCTCGGGGACCTGGACCCTCTTTATGGATGGTGCCTCGAACGTAAAGGGGTCCGGACTCGGCATCGTGTTGAAGCCACCCACGGGTAACGTAAATAGGCAATCTATTAGAACTGTGAAATTGACTAAAAATGAGGCCGAGTATGAGGCCATGATTGCAGGTCTTGAATTGGCTAAAAGCTTGGGGCTGAAGTGATCGAAGCTAAATGTGATTCCCTCCTTGTGGTAAATCAAGTCAATGGTACATTCGAAGTGAAAGAGGAATGAATGCGAATATACTTGGATAAACTAAAGGTAACGCTACATCGATTCAATGAATGGACTCTACAACACGTGCCCCAATATCAAAATAGCGAAGCCGATGCTCTGGCTAACTTGGGGTCATCGGTTGATGATGATGAATTCAGCTCGGGAACGGTCGTACAACTCATGAAATCGGTAGTGGAAGAAGGCTATGCCGAGATAAACTGAACAAGTTTAACCTGGGACTGGAGAAACAAGTATATAGATTACCTGAAGATCAGGATGCTGCCTTCAGATCCCTAAGAATCGAGAACTATGCGTACGAAGGCAGCCATGTTTAGCCTGTCCGAAGATAATACTCTGTCCAGAAGAACATTCGACGTCCCACTCGCCATATACTTGGGGCCGGGAGACACCGAATATGTTTTGAGGGAAGTTCACGAAGGCACCTACGGATACCATTCGGGGGGCAGAATCGTTGGTTTGTAAGATAATCAGAGACGGATATTACGGGATCGACATGAAGAAAGATGCGAAGGAGTTTGTGCGAAAATGCCATGGTTGTTAGAGGCACACACCAATGATTCATTAGCCCGGGGAGTTACTACACTCGGTCCTATCACCCTGGCCTTTCATGAAGTGGGAAATATACATCGTCGGTCCCCTACCATGGGCACCTGATAAGGCTCAATTTATACTATTTATGACTGACTACTTCTCTAAGTGGGTTGAAGCTCAAGCATTCGAGAAGGTCTGGGAAAAAGAAGTCATCGACTTCATTTGGAACCACATCATATGTCGGTTCGGTATACCGGTCGAGATAGTATGTAATAACGGGAAACAGTTCATCGACAACAAAGTAAGCTAATTTTTCGAGGTCCATAGGATCAAGAAAATCTTGTCAACACCCTATCACCTTAATGGGAACGGGCATTCGGAGTCAACAAACAAAACAATCCTTAAAAACCTTAAGAAAAGGTTGGCCGATGCCCGAAGTCTTATGGGCATATCGCACAACCTCAAAATCCAGTACCGGGGTCACCCCGTTTTTGTTGGTCTACGACGCCGAAGCACTAATATTGGTCGAGGTGGGAGAACCGAGCCTCAGGTTCTGGTATGCAACCGAAGAATCTAACAACGAGGCCATGAGCACGAGCTTAGAACTACTGGATGTGAGGCGCGAGGTCACTCTAGTCCGCCTAGCTGCCTAAAAGCAGTGGATAGAAAGATATTACAACTGAAGATCCAACCTTCGACATTTCAACGTCGGGGATTCGGTATTAAGAAGAGTAACACAGAACACCCAGAACATGAACAAAGGTAATCTAGGACCGAACTGGGAAGGTTCGTATCGTGACATCGGGATTATCGGTAAAGGTTCTTACAAACTCGAAACAGGAAATGTCACACAACTACCAAATAACTAGAACGTGACCCACTTAAAACGATACTACTGCTAAGGTACGCCATCATTCGTTTTCTTTTATTTTTGCTAACATTTCCAGGCAACGACTAAAGGAGAATGTAGCTGATTAGGCCTGAAAGTACACGTTGCACTCTTTTTTCCTTGAACCGGTTTTTCCCCAAATGGGTTTTCCGGCAAGGTTTTTAACAAGGCAACAATAAATCATGCTAACTTAGAGTCGAAGACCGATTTTAAATTGGAGTCAACGGTCGCATCAACAGTATGCGAGTCCACTCGAAGATCGACCTCGAATACTGGGGGCTATCACCCTCAGGTCATGATTTTTAGCAAGGAAGGAAACTCTGTGCTCGAACAGTCTGGGCTCGGTGGATAAGATTCGTTGTAAGGGCCAAACGGTCAAATAAACCGTGTCCAAGTAGGTCACACCGGCCGCAATATGAGCTTTTATACAATTTTGTACATTACGCACAAAAAGGAAAGAAATTTTCCACTTTGCTAACAAACATTTTTTTTGCTTCTTAAAAGTATCGAGCATAAGGGCTACTCCTACCCGAGAACTATCAAGCCCAAGGGCCATCCCTATCCGGGCCCAAAGGGCTAACCCCACTCGGGGACTGCCGTCCTGGATAAGTTCAGACGGCTCGGGTTATCAAAACCCGGAGGCACAAAACTTTTTAGGCAGTGCCCAAACCTAAAAGGCTACAACCTCCCTAAAAATGGTTCGGAGATGTCCGAAGCCCGTAATCAAAACATAAGGCCTTCAACAAAATTCCAAACCTATTCAAAGGTTATCCTCGACAAAATTATAGTCTAAAAAACATTTAAACAAACATAATGGGGAAAGCTTTCGGTCACTCCGAGCCCCTATGTGTTTCAAACAAAACTTGCATCGAGAACAAGTCTTGTTCAGACCTCCGAAAAGAAACTTATTACTATGTTTTATTCTATGCTAAGGCATTTGAAATCTTTGCAATTGTAGAAAGGATGCTAAAGGTAATATACTTGAAAATTGCCAAAAGGGAAAAAACTTTATACATTCCAGAATGTCATTACAAAGGCCAATGAAAATGGCCTCAACAAAATAAATATACAAGGTGCAAAAACAAAGACAAAAATTCCTAAGGCACCTATTCCCGATCTTCACCAGAACCCGCATCGTTACAAGAGTCGTCGAGGCCTTCTTCATCTTTGGGTTCATCGGAGCCCTCAGAGCCTTCTTCATTCTCGGGTTCAGCCAGCTTCTTGGCCTCAACCTCGAGCCTCTTCACCTCTTCGATCTTGGCAGATAGTTCAAAGCCTCAAGCATGTATCTCTTCGAGGGTCTCCCTTCGAGACAACCGTTTCATGTACTCAATAATGGTTTTTAGACGGGCCTCGGATGCCTCGACATCGACCCTATACTGGGCCACCATCTCTTTAACATCGGCGGAGGTTGTACGCATATGAGCCTTTACAGCTTCACATTCACTACCGAGGGAATCCCGCTATGCCAGGACCGAGTTCAGTTGAGCTTGGAGTTCCTCGTTCAGCTGGGCTCGCTTATTGGCATTCTCTTTTTCCACTCGGAGTTGAACTTTTACCGATGTCAGATGTGTCTAGGCGGTCTCCTTCTCCAAAGCGCCAGTCTATTTTGCCCTTCTAAACATCGGCCATGGCTTGGACCTCGTTCATTTCAGCTCGGAGTTGGTTGATCCGTCAATCTTCTACTGAACCTGTGAGGTTTTGTCGTTAGTCGCCATTGCTAAGTCTTCATTGCTAACTTCGAAAACCTTTACCTTTTCGACCAAGTCGGCATGCTCCTTCTGAGTCGTATCCAGCTCGACCTAGAGATTCTTTACAACCCCTTCGTGTTGCTCACTAAGAAGCTTATACATATCTCTTTTCTCGGCAAGCTCCTTGATCTCAGCCTCGAGCTGGTTAACCTCGGTCCGGTACCGAAGAAAGCTTTCGTGATGGAGTACTAAGGCCTTCGAAAGGGTAAAAGAAAGAAGACATGAGAAATATCATGGACTAAGTCAAAGGTCGAAAGATCGTAATGATACCTTACCCGATTCAGTGCCTGCTGTGCCTCGTTGAACATGTACGGTACTTCCATCTCGTTCATTTTCACATGGTCTTCTTCGGTCACCAGGCATCGAAGGTGGCTCACTGCTCCCACGAGAGCAGACAGAACCGGGCATACTCCGGGATAGTGATGACTATCGACCTCTTGCGGTTGAGATCTACACTCGGGGCAGGGAATTGATTGACTAACTTCGGGATCTAATTCAGCCCGCCGACTTCTAAAGATGACTCCTTTCTCGGCACTTCCAGGTCGCATAGCCAAGAAAAATCCTCCAAAATGGACGAGTCCACACCGTCAAAAAAGGAACGAAGGGGATCGTCTGCTCCATGAGTCCTTTCGTTAGACCTCTCCTTTCCCGCTCGGGCCTCCTTGAGCATAGAATCGGTATGAGAAGGTGACCCTAAAATATCTATTACACTGAGTGCCTCCTTCGGGGCGTAGCCAGCATCCCGGGAAGTCTCGGCCCCAATCTCCTTATCGACCCCCCGGGCCTGAGGGGGATCAGTCTCATGGATCTCCTCTTCAACGGTTGCTTGCTCCTCGAGGGATGTTGGCGCGTGGGCCACGAAACAATCATCTTCTTTGGGCTCATTCCTGAGCCGATAAAGTGAATCCGAGTCGGGTGCTCGAGAGCTAGAACTTTCCTTTGGCTTACGAGCTAACTTTTCTTTGGCTTTTTCTTCTCTGAGTCGGGGAGCCCGGAGCCTTCCTTTTCTTTTGCTGCAGCCCCGGGCTGCCCCAAAGCGGAGGGGTCAACGGATGGATCCTCGTTCCCTACTAAAGGCCTAAACTCAATGGTCTTCGGCAAACCTACAAAAGGAAACGTGAAGAAAATAGGGTAAATATGATGTAAATGGGAGAGCCAGATGTTACCTATTCGAGGAAGGGTCTTAGCGTGAGAACGAGCCTCCCAACGACCCCTCGAGAGTTTGCACCATGAGCGCTCAGAATAAGGCATCTGTGAACAAATGCCCTCAATCCACTCCTTGAACCGAGGGATAACGCTTGGAACTCGAGCGACGGCTGCACCACCACAAATACCAGTAAGAAAAGATGAGATGAAGGTAAAATGACGTTCAAAGGGAAATCATACTTATGAGATGCGTTCCAGTTCTCGGGGAATGGCATGAGTTTGGAGGGAATTAAGTCTCCGGTCTTCACCCGCACAAAATGCCACTGCTATCCCTGGTCCCGGTCCTCATCGATGCTCGATAATGGGGCTTTGTTGGCCCAACGTGTGAGCTTTATTAGCCCCCCTCGGAAGATTTGGGGACTGTATAAGTGGAGTAGTGATCAATGGTGAACCGACGGGATGCGATCTTATTCATGAAAAAATAAAGGAGGATCACGATCCTCCATAGCGACAGATGGATTTGACTGAGGCATACTTCGTACCTCTTGCAGAAATCCAAGATAACCCAGTCCACCGGGCCCAAGGTGAAGGGATAAGTGTAAACACTTAGATACCCCTCCACGTGGGTAGTGATGGAGTCCGCAGGCCCGGGGACTACTACCTTCTCACCCGCCCAGTTGCAGTCCTCTCGGACTGCGGGGAGGACGTCTTCGGTAATGGAGCATGTATATATTGATACTCCTTCACACCGGCCGTGCACCGGCGAGGGCTTATTAACCTTAAAGTCATTGGCAACCCAACAACCCCCGGGAATGAATATTTTCAAGGGAGGCTCGGCAGCCGGTTCATCGGTAGCCGTACCAGGAGCAGACCTCTAAAAGACGACCACATTGGGAGTGATCTCCTCAATTTCACTGGTCGGTTGCGAAGAAGAAGAAGCGACTTATTGGGGGACAGATTTGAAAGTTTTAGCCTTGGAAGTTTTAGCCTTGGAAGTTTTAGCCATTGTTATCTGGAAAAAGCTTGAAAATATGAAGAAAGGTTGAAAGATGAAAAGTCAGGTGCGTTGATTTAGGTAAATATTAGGTAAAAACTTACGACTTACTGAGAAGTCTTGAAACACGGAGATAAAAATATTAGAGTGTGAAGAAGGGTAGTGATATCCTGAAAACTCGAAGGTAGAAGCTTGGAAAAAAGGTAAAAAATAAAAAAGGAGGAAAGTATTTATAGAGGTTTCGCGTCGTTTCACATTCAGGGATGACCTGCCGATAGATGACGCGTGATTGAAATCATGACAACATGAATGACGGGAAGTTTCAGATTCTTTGTCGTTTCTGTCACGACGTATTAAAGAAGGGATCAAAGTGCATATGTCGTTTCTAGTCGTTTCAGTAAACTTACTCTCCGAGAAACGAGGGGAATATCTGTATACGGGTGAAACCGAGCCCGTTGGACACCTCGGTTCTCGATGGAATAAACGGAGCAGAGACACGATCGTAAGAAACCGAAATTGGGGCAAGGAGCCCTCGAGTTGGAGTCCGGTCAAAACACATGCCCTAGGAAGAATCGGGACCACATCCCCCAGGTCCGATTCGAACCCCAAAACTTCGTAGAACATTACGAGATAATCGAGCATGACTAGAAAATGGCCGTGATATCCGTGCCCAGCCGGATGTCATGACGTGAATCTCGGCACGCATCGACAGAAATTTGTGATTAGCAAAACAGAAGATTTTTTCCTTTTATGGAATTGTACTTAGGGTAAAACTCCCATACTATATAAAGAGGAGTCTGACTGTTAATTAGACATATTGTAACACGCATTTCAAGGCAATATATTCTTATTTTCTTTGTTATTCAAAGTTCTTACTTTTGTTCATCAGTTCTTCATTGTTGTGATCCCGGGCTCGAAGGCATACATTATATTAATCTGTTACTGAGTCCGGTATCACTCCCCTTTATTAGTTTGACAATTAATTATATCTTTTATCTATTTAATCTAACGCTTTTTATCATTTGTATTGAATTAATCCGCATATCCTTAAAACCACATATAAATTCAATTATTATCCGTTTCTAAGGGAAAACACTAATAAATATTTAATTGCAAAATACAGGTTCAATGATATACTTAAAACCCATAAACTTTAAATTTTGACTCAACCAATGAATAATTAATCACTTAGTTTGATTATATATAATATAAGTGTCATCCACTATTCACTAGCTATATTATGTAACTTCATTGTTTTAAAACCATCTGGTAACCAAAAATTATCTGATTAATTTGGATAAGCATCACATATGCCTGCTAAAGGGGTAAACGACTCTTTTAACGGTAAATTCATCATTTTAGGGTTAAAATTCGAGACCTCTAATTAAATATGAAGAAATTATAATCATCCCGGCCCGGCCATCACATTTAAGAAGGCTTTCCTACAACATGAAAATTGCGTACCAAGCTGTTCTCGCATCCCCTACCTATGCATGTCTCTAACTTTAATATTTTGTGTTAATATGTAAAAATACTTCTAAAAATTTAAACAGAAGTTTTGTTTTAAAAACAACTAATTTTCTTTCATTGAGTCTATTCTGTTATAGGTTTTCATATTTTCCCCAATCGATTGTATAAAGGTTTTCTGAATTTGGATGTATTTTTGTCACATCATAGCAAAACAAGACTATAAACCTATTTGGGCTAAATCTATTTCTTCTCCTCCTCTCAACCTACTATTCTTAAAGTCTGAACTTTCCTTTCGACAAATAAATAATTTCAGGCCCATCAATAGTTTTGGGCTTTTCTTTTGTTAATTCTAAGCATTTTGACCCAGCAGTTCAATGCCTACTCTCACTCTCTAAGTCTCTAGAGCTACGACTCCAGCCTCAAGGGGCATTTGCACAAACAGCCTTTTTTTAATTCCTCTGTTTAAATTTTAACCATTAACTAAGTCGGCTGAGTTTGTTTGTAAAAGAGAAAGTTCATCTTACTAATTTTAAGTTGAAATTTATCCCACTTTTGAGGAGTGTCCTCTGAAAAGGCCATATGATGCAAATAATGGATTATATACGGCTTAGAGCATCTTCATTCTCCGATCTCCAGGTATCAGAAGGGAAAAATCCCTACGCATATCTGATGTTTATGCCAAAGAACATAGTGTAAAACATAAAATTGGCCGGTCGACTGAAACTAATTGTATTCACTACCCAAAAAAAGTATATAAAATTTGTACATTATAGGTATATAATGTGCGCGCGCGCACATATATATATATTTTCGACTATTATTTTTGAAAAAGGCTAAAAATATATATTTCTCAAGAGATGCATCTTGAAGAGTCACTTGATGTTAGCTGTCTTCTCATGCTTAAATTGTTTTGTGCTTATTCTAATTCTTGTGAAACGATGAAATGAAGCTTCGCACCCCAACATTGTGTAATCTTTTGTTATTTGGCTTATACAAAGTCGTGTAATGCTCCACGTAAAAGAAATAGAATCATTTTGACACAAAGTTCAAATAGAAATCTCTATATCTAGTTAAGCAAGTAACCAATGAAATTATGTGTTATTTACCAATCCACTTTCCCTTTAGATCAGCCCGAAAAGAAGGATACAACACGAAGACTTCCTAAAGAGTCACTCATCTTAGTACTATTCTCGGCTAAACATACTTAATTTCGGAGTTTTGAAATTTGATGCGTTAGTGCTGATATGATCGCATATCTTTTAGAAACTGTACGTATAGATTGAAATCACAAGCCTTTTAGTAATGGGATTTAAGTTCATTAAAAATCAGCTGGTAACCCAATTAATTGTTTGTTTAGTGTATCTGATCGGAATCTATCCTAAAATAATCTCTTGAAACATTGATTAAATTCTAAGTGTGTCGGTTGTGTATAACCAATGATTCTAAATAAGTTCAAATATGCACCCGTGAATTGGTTAATTCTCTTGTCGTTCACCTATTACATGCTTTCAACTTCCGTGGCCACAGGTTACTACAAGACAATATAGAGTCACGAGACCTCTTTTTTTTGCTTTGCTTCTTTGCTGCAACACGTCCAAAACCACATTCACAAATTTATTAATCTATGGCTTCATTTTCTTGTTTTCCTTTTCTAAATTTCTGCCACCACATCTTCAATCACGATATAGTAATCGAACTCAATAACTTTTGCTTATAAAGGTGAAGAAAATCGAAAATACCAATAAGTATCTATTATTAAATTTACCCGACCTTTAACTCATTATATTAATTATTGCTATAGCTAGCATTATAATGATATATTGCTAGTGAATTTATGGAATAAACTGTAAAAATAGAAAAAAACAAATCAATCAAGAGATAGTGGCTCGATTTTTTCCTAAACAACTTATGTTTCAACCATTTTTTAAGTTTATACGCGGACTTCGTTCCTATATCTCTTCCATTAAGGTAGACAAGTTGGAAATTATTGATTGACTCTATCTATAAAAAAATAAATTTGTTTATAATGATCAAATTATATCTGGTCTTGTTTCCACCTATCCTGCTTTAAGCTATCATGACAATGCACCAGTCTTGGGTAAACAATCTCTATTGTTTATGTTTACCTTTTTTTACCATTTGATTCTCAATTTGTTGTACCTAGACGTAGGTGTCAAGAAGCTTCTAGAATATTTGATTTGTATGGCCTTAGTGATGAGAATATTGTATTTTTGTATTAGTATTAATTTTTTTTATATATATATAATAATAAAATCGTGAATCCAACAATTAAGATAAGTTATGAATTTTCTAAATTCAAAAATTTCAAATATTGACTCTACCTCGTCTCTGAGTCTACTATTGAGCCCAACCCCCTCTGCCCCACCCAAATAAACACTTCTAAATTTCCTACGTATTTCTTTCTACTCCACTCCCCCACCACGCTGCTGCGCACCATATCCTTCTTGCATTCAGAAACCATGCAACTCTTTAATTTTTTTATTTTTTTTTAATCTCAGCTTTGAATCTCTATTTCTTGTACTATCAAAATCTATTTAACTATTTGTAGATGTTGTCTTTTTACGTATATGTGTTTACATGTAAAACGATACAGTTGAATTTATAGCGTAATTTATAGACACGCGAATCGATTTAATTTCAATATGATATAAATTAAATAAAATGCAAGACTTAACGTTGAAATCGAGTAAAATAGCAGACAACTTGGTTCCGGGAGCAAGGCTTCCGAAGGTAGCAATAAGAATGTCGTTAGATAGAAAATAAAGTATTATTTAGCTTGGAATAATGTGTAGCATAAGTTTGTCAGAATTTTCGTATCTTACAATGGTTGTTGAAGTCACTATTTATAGCTATACATATGGAACACGGTCCTAGGATCAAGCCCCTCTTAAATGACAATAATGAGGGCCATTGATAAATGTTTAACGACATGTCATGAATACCAAAATTCTATATAACAGATGTGTATTTAATATTGAGGAATATCTTCATTGAACGTCATCTGGTGACAAGTATTTGTTTACTCTCGTTGATAATATTCCCTTCGGGGTTTACCCGATGCCAACCGAAGATTTTGTCGTCGGTGTTGATTTCCCTTCGATTCATCTTTCGTTAGGTTGATTTTTTTTAACTCGAGAGTGGGCAGGAAACAAAAGAGAAAGAGGAAAATGTGGCAAAAATATAGTGGTAGAAGTGCGACCCACTAGTCCAAATGTCAAACAACCAAGATCTATGACTTGGCATGTCTTCACAATTGTTGTAAAAATTTCTCAATCTCAAAACACCAATTTTAGTTTTGTTCTCCCGTGAAGGAGAGTATTCTTGTAGACAACGACTGATTGATCAACCTAAACTTGCCACGTGTTTACATATTTTAACTTTTTAGTAACCCTTTTTGACTATAAATTTGCAGCCTCAACTTCAGATGATTCTTGTGTCTTACCACATGAAAAAGCACACACACAAAAATAACACTATAGTACTATAAAGTTTATTTTTTGTTCCTTTAATATTTTCTCAATTCCCACCTTCAATGGAGATACTTCGCTTATTATGGGTTACTATTATGTTGTTATTCTTTAGTCATTTAGTCAATGTAGAAGGAAGACATCATCTTTCCAAGAAACCAAAGAGCAAAAATATTAGTAATGTTCCTAGTCCTGTTGATGTTCATGTTGATGAACAACCACCAGCTGCATCTCCTGCTACTACTATTGTTCCGTCAGACCCGAGTTACGGAGGTCCTACTGGCTCGACTAATTCAGATTCTGATTGCGTTTTCGACGTGACAGAGTATGGAGCCATAGGAGATGGCTCAACGGATGACACTGATGCATTCAGAGCTGCTTGGAAAGAAGCATGTCAAGTTGAATCAGCTGTGGTTTTGGCTCCTGCTGACCATGTTTTTATGATCACTTCTACCATTTTCTCTGGCCCTTGCAAACCTGGACTTGAATTTCAAGTAAGAACATACATGTCTTCTTTTTCTTTTTCCATCTTATTAAATAGTATTTTAAATATATTTCTCTACTCTTCCTCTGATATGTGATGGGAGACTTAAAAGCAACAACGAGCCAAGAATTTTAGTAAGGGGATTCAAAAATTTATATAAATATGAAAAAAATTATTTTTGCACTATTTGTGCAGTACGATTTTTGAATGAAGAAGATTCAATTGAATCACTTTATTTCCTGTGGCAGAGGTAGAAGCCATAGTTTGATACAATATGCGATTTTAAGTTATAGTAATTTATACTTTCTCATTTATTTTTTGTAAGTAGAATTTTTGTTCAATATTGTTTTTAATTTTTTTGGGGTCATAGCTAAACGGCATTTTCTTTCCAGCAACAAAAGAATCTAATATTTGTTTCTTTAACTGACATATATATTAAAATGTCTATTGATTATAATATTCCTTTTTGAATGTATATATTTCCTAGTATTCAATTATTCCTAAATTTTTTATATTTAGACATTAAAAATTAGCATCTTTCAATTTCCCTCGAAAAGTTTGGAATTTAAAGTCAAATGCAAAACTCAATTTGAGAAAATAAAGGCTTATACAATAAGTAATTTTGTTCTTTGCACGTTATAAATAGGTAAATGGGATCTTAATGCCACCAGATGGACCAGATTGTTGGCCAAAAGAAGATAGTAACAAGCAATGGCTTGTGTTTTACCGACTTGATAATATGACTTTCACCGGCACTGGTACTATTGAAGGTAATGGTGAAAAATGGTGGGAATTACCTTGCAAACCTCACAGGGTAAGTCTTTTTTCCTCCTTTTGTTTTTGGTTTGTTTTTAGTTTAAAAAAAAAAGAAGAAGAGAAAAGTTCAAAAAGGTCCGTGATAATATTAGTGTCTTTCTCTCTGTCTCATTGTCTCTCTTTCTAATCGGATTATTTCAATATATGTCATTTTTCATCTGTTTAAAAATAGGATTTAAATTGTATGTAATTTGAATTGTTATTACAAGTTACTCATTATTTATCAAAGATTAACAATCAACGTTACTTAATATACTTACATGTAATTATCTTTTAATTGATCATTATTTATCAAAGATTAACAATCAACGTTACTTAATATACTTACATGTAATTATCTTTTAATTGATCTGATTGTATAAATAATTTTTTTTATAATCAGTGCATATAACTTAAATGATATTGTAGGATATTAATAAGCATAGAGTTAGATGATTCTCGTGAATGTTAGTTTGTATGGTAATTAATACAATTCCATTTGTCATATTTCAGGGACCTAATGGCTCAACTTTACCTGGACCATGTGATAGCCCTGCTGTAAGTTAGCTTCACTGTCTCTCTCTTCTCAAAAGATACTTCTTTGATTTGGTTTGTAATATTAACACCGATATAAAATTTAAAATTACATTTATCGCATGTTTAGTTATTGATATTAATTAAAATCGGTACAAGATTTATTCTAAAATTTTATTATTACATCTATTCCCACTTGTTCTGAATCAAACGAACCCTTTAAGTGTTTTTTCTCTTTTCTAATTTTCATCGCATATTAGTCGAGCATTTTCTTTGTCTAGTATTAGTGTTAGCCTTGTGTTTTCTTATTCGTAGATTTCTATTACTACTTGTTGTTTCTGTCATTTCGATGTTCTTATTGCATTGCTGGTGTTACTGCTTGTTGCTACTGCTTTTTTCAATCTTTCTTTGAGCCGATGGTCTATTGAAAACAACATTTATACCTTCCCAAGATAAGGTTAAGATTTGCGTACACACTACTCTCTCTAAACTTTGTGAGAGTTTACTGAGATTACTACTGTTGTTATTGTTGTAATTTTCATCATGTAACTTTTGTTTGTACGAATATTTTTGGCAGATGATAAGGTTTTTCATGAGCTCCAATTTGGTGGTGAGAGGTTTAAGAATACAAAACAGTCCAATGTTCCACATGAAATTTGATGGGTGTGAAGGAGTACTAATTGACCAATTGTCAATTTCTTCCCCTAAACTTAGCCCAAACACTGATGGAATTCACATTGAGAACACCAAGTCTGTTGGAATCTACAACTCCGTTATAGCCAATGGTACACAATTAACCATAACTCTTTCTCTCTCTATTAGCTTTTTCTTTGTATAAACTTACCCGCTTTCGATGTTCATATCAAATTAATAATAAAATGACATATCTTTTGCATATAAATATCATGTTATTAGTGTTTGGTATAAACGTCGGTTCGGTTTATCTTACACCGTCAAGTCGGTGCTTCAGAGGCGAAACTAGTCTATAAGGTACGGGTTCGGTCGAACCTAATCACTTTTGATTAAATATTATATTTGTATTAGAAATTTATTAAATATATAAATATTTAATTATGAATTCAATAACTAAGACGAGTTATGTATTTCGTGATAAATTAAGAAACTCATAAATTTTGAATTTTGGTTCCGCCTATCTATGACATTTGTTAATGTTTTCTAAAATGAAATCTGGTTTTATCAGGCGATGATTGTATATCAATTGGACCCGGTAGTTCAAACGTTGATATTGAAGCCGTCACATGTGGGCCCAGTCACGGGATCAGGTACTTTTTCTGTTTCTATTTTTTCGTGGAAACTTGACCTACTGTCCTTACCCTCAATTTATGAATTAAATAACAGAAAGCCGAATCTTATTTTTCTAATAAGGACAAGATTTGTCTTTTCATCTTCTTAGTTAATCATGTCATTGGGATGGATCACAAGACTAGAATATATCAAACCTCTTTTTCTCCACCAAGCTATTTGGATTTGTTAGTCTCTAAAAAATAATTATGCATATTTACCTCTAATTTTAGAAAAAAAAATGATTTTTAAAGAATAAGATTTGCAAAATACATGCTCCTTCCATTTTCATTCGTCATGGAGTATTTATATTTTGATATATAAGGAATTTTTGTACAAATAGCCGGTCGAATTCATAATTTACTTGTTCTAACCCCTATACATAGATTATACTTAAATAACTGCCTATACTAGCGCTTAAACCTAAAACAGTCCGCAGATGTATAGTAAATATATAATCCATGTATAATATGTGTATAATTATGTGTAATTATTGTATAATCTATGTATGCTAGCTAGAAAAAGTAAACAGTAACTTCGACCGACTATCTTATATTTTTGAATAATTTTCAAAAAGTGGAATACTTCCATTTTCATTTGCTCCGGCCCCAATGAGTAGCAAAATCAAAATTTTGTTAAGGGTATTTAAGATTTGATATACGTAAGTTTAAAAAGTAATATGAAACCTATAAACAATGGAGTATATAATTTTCCGGAAAATGGTTTTGTGCAGCATTGGGAGCCTAGGGGTGCACCATAGCCAGGCATGTGTCTCAAACATAACAGTCCGGAACGCCATTATACGAGAGTCAGACAACGGAGTAAGAATAAAAACATGGCAAGGAGGGTCAGGATCAGTAACAGGATTATCATTCGACACAATTCAAATGGAAAATGTGCGCAACTGCATAATCATAGACCAATATTACTGCATGACAAAAGGCTGTCAAAACGAAACATCTGCAGTTTGTGTTAGAGACATATCGTACAGGAACATTAAAGGAACTTATGATGTTAGAAGTGCTCCTATTCATTTTGCCTGCAGTGATACCATTGCCTGTACTAATATTACAATGTCTGAAGTTGAACTTCTTCCACATGAAGGCGAGCTTGTCGATGATCCTTTCTGTTGGAATGCTTATGGAATTCAACAGACGTTAACGATACCTCCAATTGATTGTTTACAAGATGGAATGCCTCAGTCAATTGGTGAGGATGCATATACTTGCAGCTGATGATCGATCACTTTACTAGTAGTACTATTTTTGTTTAGTTATATATAGCTCTATTTTATAAGCTATTTTTTGTAGGTCATTTTGCTATATATAAATAGTTTGCTAGTCTCCATCCCAGTTGGGGTTAGTGTCCCTGTGTGATGATGATAATACTATTTGTAGCAGATATATATGGTCTATTTTACTGGCCTATTTTCTGTACTAGAGAGTGAAATGAAATGTCGTCTACTAATAAAATGAGTTACTCTTTATACATCATTTCCATTGCAATTTCCAAATATTAGCAACTAAAAACTACGCAGCAGAGTGGATGGATTTTTTCATATTTTCTCCAAATGCTACATTTTTATAAATGCCTGCGAATTTAACTACCATATGATGATATTAACTGTTGTGGTAAAAAAGGAAACTAAGGTTTATGTGTGGATTTAACATCCTCAACAACCATATAAATTTTAAACTAAAGCAACGGACAACCATATAAAAGGAATAAGATGAAAGAAAGAAAGAAAACAGACAAATGCAAAGAGAGAGATAGTTAAGTTTTGCCATAGAGATATGCTCCTTTGTCGGTAAGGACGACAAATAACATCAAATCTTACGGTTGAATTGCAAAGGATATGGTTTGGCTTGATACTCACAGTTAAAACATTGAATGATGAAATTGCAGAGGTCTGAAGGAGAAATTAACTTTTCCTCTAGCCTGTTGCGCAATCCATAAGTACAAGATACAACTCTTTGCCTTTATTATCTTCACTTCCATAGACATTTTTTTCAACATAGTCATGCTCTCTTATTAGGATTTCCTCACCCAGTCCTTTGCACAATACATGCACACATTTCTAGCAAAACCAAACAGTTCATTAGCGGGACCACAACAAAGACAGTGAAATTGCATCTCAGTTATTCCAGATGGCATGTCACAGCCTATTCAACTGCAAGTAGTTTTGGCGTAATCAAAGTTCAAAGAGCAGCTTCTTTATCCATCATTTCCATTGCAATTGTTTCCAAATATTAGCAACTAAAAACTGCGCAGCAGAGGGTGGGTTTTTCATATTTTCTCCAAATGCTAGATTTTTATAAATGCCCGCGAATTTAACTACCATATGATGAGATTAACTGTTGTGGTAAAAAAGGAAACTAAGGTTTATGTGTGGATTTAACATCCTCATCAACCATATTGTATACGGTCAAAACCGAGTCTGACCTTCTTATGACTAATCGAGATTGGAACATGATGGTCCAAAGTTTATCATTGTAATATCGAGACGTGATGCGAAGTTAGGTTGTCGAGCTCGAGCCCCAGAGACCGATCAATACCGAGACCGGCCAAGATCGAGATCGAGACCCAGAGACCGGCCAAGATTGAGATCGGCCAAGACCGAAATCGAGCCAAGAAACAAAAAAACCGTTATAGCTGCAATTGGGGAGAGAATCTCGGCGGAAATCACGACTTGAATCAAGGAAAAACTAATTAATTAATTTATCACGAAATCTCCACTATATATTTTTAATTATATCCAAAACAGGATCCCCTACTATATTAAGAGTTGTTATCATTTGTAAGAGGGACAAATTCATTCTGAGATATATAGCAAAGAGAGCAAATACTATCCTTTTTGGGTTTTTGATATTCAGTCATATTATTTCTTCTACCAATCGTTCTTCATTCAATTTGGAGGTGATAAAACTTGAAGGCTTAAACCAACTAGTTCATTCGGTTTGCATTCATTTCTTTTATAACTAATTTCGATATTCATTTACATATTTCTCCCAATTTGTACCAATTTATATCACGTATCCTTAGAACTACGTATAAATTCAACTCTATCCGTTTTTCGGGTAAACAGTTTAGCGCCCACCATGGGACTAAGGATAATAGTGGTTATTTGGTACGAATCTCTATAAAACGTACTATTTTACACTTGCTCTTGGAAGTATCTTTGATTTCACGTTAAAATGATGAACTCTCAATTAATGGCCCTATCTATCGACAACGAAGCTGGCCATCAAGATGAGAATAACAACCTGACGCCCGGAGGATGAAAGGCCACTCGTTGACCCCGTTGGAACTTGGGCCGTAGATCTAATTGACGTTAATTCGCATGTGGCCATTGAAGCGAACAAACATTCCGACCCTGAAAACAGCATTCATGGTGGAACTTGATCTGCAGTTCGAAATACCCAAAATGTTGGAGAAGACGGGATTAACATGCGTATGATTTTCGAAATGTTGCAAGCTCAACAGGTAGCGATAGCTCAGTTGCAGAGCCAAACCCAGGCACGGAGCAGGCCCGAGCCCGGTCCATCCCGAGAAGTCATCCACAGAACGGGACCAGCCGTAGTAAGGTCAAATGAACAAGAATCGGGACTAACCCCGAAATTATAAATATGCTCGAGGAATTGACAAAACAGATAGAGTCAGGAGAAAAAAGGATTGAGGCAAACGATAAAAAAGTAGAAACTTATAACTCCGGGGTTGATCAGATCCCGGGGGAACCACCAATATTGAAGGGTTTAGATTCCAAAAAGTTCGTACAAAAGCCCTTCCCCCCGAGCGCAGCTCCCAAACTGATCCCCAAGAAGTTTCGCATGCCCAAAATTCCTAAATATAATGGAACGACCGACCCCAATGATCATGTCACCTCTTACACATGTGCCATTAAAGGGAATGACCTAGAGGACGACGAGATCGAATCCGTATTCTTAACGAAATTCAGGGAAACCCTGTCAAAGGGAGCAATAATATGGTATCATAATTTACCACCTAACTCTATTGATTCTTTTACCATGCTTACAGATTCTTTTGTAAAAGCACACGCCTGAGCCATAAAGGTCGAGACCAGGAAGTCGGATGTTACACCCTATGTTTTTGTACGTGAAAGTACGTCGTAAGTCAATTGATGTAAGCTTGAAATGATATTACATCCTATTTTTGCAAGCCTTTAAGAGTTATCATTCGGGGAAAAATATTTCTAAGGGGACATGTCGTTACACCCCGTACTTCAGACGTCACTGTCTTTATAGGATTATCTAATGTAAGCTCAAAAAAGACAAAATCCTTCCACAAGGATAAGAAAAGTTTACCGATATATTAAGTAAGTTAAGATGAATATAAGACTTGTTAATCATGATTTAAATGTGTTTAAAGTCATGATATGACTATATATAATGTTTGGATATGAAATATAAATTTTGGAAAAATCGGATTTAAGTTGCGAACAAATCGAGCTAAGATTTGCCTTGTAACGAGCCGTTTTGAGAAATTAAATTCGTAAGCTTTATGATGTCATTTTGGGACATATATCATAAAACAATAAAGGTATTTTAACCTAGTTTCCAACGGTCCAAACTATTTATTCATACGATGTCGGGGTAGAGAAATATGGATTTTTAAAATAGGGTCGTCAAGTCACGTCGCCGCACTTTGGAGAAACTAGCAAGTTTATAGACCAAGTTGCGAGGCCGTTTTCTCCCAATATATTGCGAGTTACAGGGATATCTTAATATTTAATTAAATCTCCATGTATCTAGTTTCTAACTCTGTAAATCGTTCGTCGATACGACATTGGAGTAGATAGATATCTGCATTTTTGCAAGACTGCGCAAGCAGCTCGGTTGGAACCCACTGGAGATGGCCACCGACCCTACGTCTTTGAAAAGATGTTTCAGCCTCATTACGGGTCATTTCTCACCCAAATTTCATCCAAAAGCCCTCCAAAACCCTCATTAACATATCCCAAAATCCCAAGAACCAAACTCAAGGGGAATCAACTCAAATCATCATCAAAGGAGTTAAAGACTATAAGAGAATGCTTCTATGATATTGTGGTGTGATTGAGGGCTATTGTGAGCTAAGCTGAGATAGGATTTCGAGTTGTAGCTACTGTCCAAGGTATGTATAACATCTTCTTGATTGTTCCTAGGGTTAATCTTGTGATGGTTGTGTTGTTTGAGTGAAAAATTATAAGATAGCACTTGAAAGAACATGGGATATGGTTGTCTTTTTGGTTGGACTATTTTGTGGCTAAATATATGGTTTGTGGTGGTTGGAAATTGTGAGAAATAAGTTGATAATGTTCTGGCTGCGATTTTTAAGCTTTTCTAGGTGTTAACTAAGTTGATTGAAGAAGAAAAGATGAAAAACAAGTGATTGACGATAAAAATTAAGGTACTAGACATATGGGGCTGTTTTGGAAGGCATTTTGTGAATGTTTTGAACTAGAAATAATATAGTACATAAAATTATGATGTTCTGAAGGTTAATAAATTAATTTATGGAATAAGAGTTGGATTCAATTTATATCTTGTTATGTGTAAAAATGAGCTTGCCGCTCAATATGATTATTAAGATAATCGTAGAAACTCATATTGGATTATATTGTTGTTGTTGCTATTGTTGGTTATAGTTGTTGTTGGGCTGTTGATGACCCTTAGTGGTCTTTGGTATGTATTAAAAATAGGGGAGTTTCTGCCCGATTTTTGTTAAGCCATACGACTAACCAAATATGATGGTATGACATTATATGTTAACGACAATATCATTTCACTTGTTGTAGATGCAAGAAGTTGTCTTGAGCTTGGGTGAGTAATAAGGAAGAGATCATACAGGTATGTTAAGGCTATTCCTTATTTCCTTTTGTCATGATCCATATGATACAACTAAACGAGCAAGCACACAACTTTCATAAATGACTCTATTAATAGAAGTACTAGGGGTGCCTATGTTCTTGATTCCCCATGTGTCCTATTATTATATCTTCTGTTCATGGGTATCAGAAAAATACGCAAGTTGTTAAAGTTTATTCGAAGGCATATTGATCTTATGGCATTCCGAGAAATCTTACTGACTTACTTCATTATGCATTGCATTCATTTATACATGTACATTGACCCATGACCAGACGACGTTATATACGCGTATATTATATGTATATGGGATATGAGAAAATGGTTATGGCATTATATATGCAATGTATACTTATGATTTCGCTTACAAAGGATGAGATGATATGATGGGATGCCCTCAAAGGCTTGATGATATTATGTACGCATATACCTATGTATGGTATGACATTTATACGCACATGCATGATATTATAGACTTTTTATGATTTGCATAGCTATTCAGAATTACAGGTTGAGTTCTTTACTCCATATTTCTTTCATGTCTTTTATTACTATTGTCATGCCTTATATACTCGGTACTTTATTTGTACTGATGTCCCTTTTGCCTGGGTACGTTGCGTTTCATGCCCGCAGGTCCCGAGAGACAGATTGAGAGTCCTCCTAGTAGGTTATCAGCTCAGCGGAATATGTTGGTGCACTCCACTTTCTCCAGAGTTGCCTATCTGGTCAGTATGATTTGGACATGTATTGATTGGTATGGCGAGGCCATATCTCTAACCTTATGACATTTATGTACTCGTAGAGGCTTGTAGACAGATGTCATGTATATGGATACTTGTATGGCCTTGTCGGCCTATGTTTTGAGTATACAAATGATCATGTCGTCCTTATAGGCCCGTATGTCGAATGCATAAGCTTCTATATCATGTTGGGTCATCCCATATCGAGTATTCTCTTATGTTTACTTCTAGTTATCTCATGACGGCCTTTTCGGTTCATTTACCCATTATAGTATGTTAAGGATATGTTACATTGATACTCGGTTCAGTTAGCACCGGGTGCCCATCGCGGCCCTATGGTTTGGGTCGTGACAAAAGTGGTATCAGAGCAGTTCTATCCTAGAGAGTCTACAAGCCATGTCTAGTAGAGTCTTGTTTATGGGTGTGTTGTGCACCGCACTTATAAGCAGGATGCTACAAGGCATTTAGGATTGTCACTCTTTCTTCTTACTCTAGATCGTATGGTAGAGCTTAGTTGTAAGAATTCAAACTCCTAAATTTTATTTTATTTGCAATACAATGATACCTACATCCAGAAAGATAGTTGGTAAGAGATTGAATGTGGCTGTGGAAGAGTTAAGTCAGACGAACTCGATTTTACATCATGCTTATGATGAGTAAATATGAGGTCAGCAGCAGATCATGTGTGTACTAAGATGTGTAACCTTCTTGATAAGGAGACCTAAGGCAAGAATATCTATCCACTCATATGGTAAAAAGGAATAGGAGAATCTGAAGGTAGACACAAGTTTCAACAAGTAAAAGCAAGATGAAGAAAGGTACGAGGTACCTAATTAATGAAGATTATCAGTATTTACAATTCAGGTAGAGAAATATAAGCATTTTGAGTTACTTTCAACAACAATAGAGGTATATACAATTGACGACACCCATCTCAATTATGCCATATGGGAGCCAACATATATAGTTTAAGAGGATGATAGGATATAAATGAGTGATAACAGTAAATCAAAATATGACAGGATGATAGAGTGTATAGTCAAGTAAAGGAAAAGAAAAGAGGTGACAGGACTTGAAGCAATAAATGAGTATAAGCCATAAAGTCATATCCCCATTTCGAGAAATGTGTTGGTGACTCTAATGTGATTACCAGAAGGAAGAGTTAGACCCTCAGAATAATAAAAATCAGTATGGGCTGGTGAACAAGATAAATTGAACATGAATTAGGGACTAAAGGATTTTACAATAGCCGGCATCATGAGAATTTTAGAGATCATGTTTCGGCAATAATAGGATGGACAACAAAAGAATAACCTTTAAAGTTCATTTAGGAAGACGCTTCCCAAAAGCAAGCACAGTGAGCAGAGTTAAGCTGAAGGGACTAAGTGTGCCAGTTACACTAAGTGTCACCCTTGTGCGTAAGAAATTCAATTATCCCTGGTATAGAAGGGTTACCGCAAGGCGAGTAAGATGTCAGTGAAGATGTGAAAAAAAAACGCCAAAGATGAAGAGGTAACTATGGAATAGTAATGTAAGAATGCGGTAAAAAGGTGAAAGGAATGAAATTTAATTTATTCAGATCCTACAAATATGATATGACTCCAGAACATTATGCAAGCATGATGCCGGGGAGAGGCAGTAAGGGTTCCGCACCAGATGATACTGATAAATATGTTGGAATGAACACTCGATATATAAAGAGCCAGTACGAGAGGTAAGTTAAGACAAAGGACATAACCCAAGAGGGGCTACGTAAAATATAGATATGAGAATGGACCAACGAGTAGTATCTAGTGGATTCAGGAAGAGTCTAGTTATGGCTAGATAAGAGGATACAAATAAATCAACAGATCATGCAAGATAAATATAGTGAACCCCAACATAGAGAATCCAATCTCGCAGATACGAGATTGCAATTGTTGAAAAATTTTCAGATAGGAGTTGGGGTAGTTAAAGGTACTGTATAAGTGTTCCAGAACTAAAAGAGAGTGCCACTGGGGAGACATTCAAAATTTCAGTTCAGAAGCAACCCTACGAGCACAAATATGCAGAGGTATGTAACTAAGGATAATTATAGGCGAGTAAGAACATTATAGATTCCTTCGGGTATGCGATGTAATAAGCTCGTAGCTTTATAGGAGTCAGAGGGTCTCCACTATGTACTACCACAAAAGACTAGCTAAGAAAATAAGGAAGAAGACTTCAACCTAAGCATAGTGACATAAAGAAAAAAGGGTCTTGTAACAATACGCTCGCTACAATATTCTATACACTCCATAAAAAAGTGGCACCATCATGGCTAATGAACAGGAAGTAAAAATCAAAGGTGATATTTGAGATCATATGAGTTACCGGAAATTCCAGTATTCGTGGGCAACAAGATAAGCCGAGTATTCATGCAACAAGTGGCAGAACGACCAGGAAAAGTAATTGCTTATATTTAAAGACAATTGAGAAGGCACGAAAGGAAATCTTTGGTGCTAGCAATTTAAAGGAAGATTGCGAGTAGTATAAATAGATATGTGTAGGTCACAAGCTAAAGTATGATAGAGCGACAAGGTTTTAGGTAGATAACAGTAAGGATATGAAAAGGTGAGTGAGAAGGTGACGAGAAAAGGTAAGGCCTCGATATTAATCCCGTCAAAACAAGAGAGTTGATGGTTTCCATAAGTTATAGAAAGCTCGGTACAATTTAAAGGAACTCAGATGAGTCTAAGAATATGAGCAATTAGAAGAGATGCAATGCTGCCCTGGTAGTAGAATAAGGGTGTAATGGTGATGGATAAGAGGATGGCGTTTAGGCTTTTGAATGAGTAATGATTTTAAGAAAAAGGATTTCATGAATTGCATGGGATTAGAATACCCATATAAGATGAATCACGCCGGGATGCTATGAAATACAGTTATTAAAGTATAGTATCACCCCTAGGTGGATCAGAAAAATTACTTCAGATGTTCCCCGATGAGACGTGAGCCCTAGTGACAATGTATTACGTAAGAGGTCTCAAGTTATCAGTGGTAGATATAGATAAACATTAAGGTGAATCAACAATAGATGGATAAAAATTTCAAAGTATAAGAGGAGGTTATGATGCCATTCTTTAGATGAACAATAATAAGGAAGCATTAAAGGACTTAGATTTGTAAATATGAGATAAGCAGTGAAAGAGTAACCTGGAGTTGGGTAGCATACCTCGGTAATAATAAACCGAAGTAAGTGTTATAGTATGGTATGACCTACCTAGATGTAGTAAAGCCATAACCATAGACAACCGAGGCTATGAAACGAAATATAGCAATAGTGGTACATTCAACAAAGTACCAAGCGAAGAACTTCAATATACCTATAGATGCCTAGAGGGACAACTTGTTGCAGTCCTGTATATGTTCACAAAGTGAGGGCTAGAGATTGGCTAAAAGCTGGAGGAAAATGAGAGAAGAGTCGCATAGATGCACATATAAGGACAAATCATACAGACTTCATGTAGAAGGTAGCAATAGTTACGAGATTGAAAGAATTCCGACCACGAGTCGTGGAGTGACAAAGAGGCCTAAAGAGGGGAATACCCCGGCCTTTAGATTTATTCATAGAATAGTTGCCTAGATGGCAAAGGACAATATTAAAGTATTCATAAGAGCCATAGGTTATGAGAATGATAAACGCATCCGTCAATATTCGAGGATGAATGATCCAAAGGGGGGTGGGGGGAGGGGAATGATGTTACACCCCATGTTTTTGTACGTGAAAGTACTTCGTAAGTCTATTGATGTAAGCTTGAAAATGAGATCCTCTTTAAAAGTATATAAACTGATGTAATGATGTTACGTCCCATTTTCGCAAGCCTTTAAGAGTTATCATTTGGGGACAAATGTTTCTAAGAGGACATGTCGTTACACCCCATACTTCAGACATCACTGTCTTTAAAGGATTATCTAATGTAAGCTCAAAAAAGACAAAATCCTTCCACAAGGATAAAAAAGGTTTAACGAAGTCTTAAGTAAGTTAAGATGAATATGAGACTTGTTAATCATGATTTAAATGAGTTCAAAGTCATTATATGACTATATATGATATTTGGATATGAAATATAAATTTTGGGAAAATCGTATTTAAGTTGCGAAACAATCGAGCTAAGATTTGCCTTGTAATGAGTGGTTTTGAGAAATTAAATTTGTATGTTTTATGATGTCATTTTGGGATATATATCATACAAAAATAAAGGTATTTGAACCTAGTTTCCAATGGTCTAAACCATTTATTCATACGATATCGGGGTAGAGAAATATGGATTTTTAAAGTAGGGTTGTCAAGTCACGTCGCCGCACTTCGGAGAAACTGGCAGGTTGCGAGGCCATTTTCTCCCAATATATTGAGAGTTACAGGGATATATTTATATTGAATTAAATCCCCATGCATGTAGTTTCTAACTCTGCAAACCGTTCGTCGATATGACATCGTACTAGAGGGATATCCACGTTTTCGCGAGACTGCGCAAGCAGCTCGGTTAGGACCCACTTGAGATGGCCACCGACCCTACGTCTTTTAAAAGATGTTTCAGCCTCATTACGGGTCATTTATCACCAAAATTTCATCTAAAAGCTCTCCCAAACCCTCGCTAACATATCCCAAGATCCCAAGAACCAAACTCAAGGGGAATCAACTGAAATCATCATCAAAGGTGTTAAAGGCTACAAGAGAATGCTTTTATGATGTTGTGGTGTGATTGAGGGCTATTGTGAGCTAAGTTGAGATAGGATTTCGAGTTGTAGATACTGTCCAAGGTATGTATAACATCTTCTTATTTGTGCCTAAGGTTAGTCTTGTGATGGTTGTGTTGTTTGAGTGAAAAACCATAAAATAGCACTTGAAAGAACATGGGATATGGTTGTCTTTTTGGTTGAACTGTTTTGTGGCTAAGTATATGGTTTGTGGTGGCTGAAAATTGTGAGAAATAAGTTGATAATGGTGTGACTGCTGTTGTTAATCTTTTCTAGGTGTTAACTAAGTTTATTGAAGAAGAAAAGATGAAAAACAAGTGATTGGCAATAAAAATTAAGGAGTTAGACGTATGGGGTTGTTTTGGAAGGCATTTTGTGGATGTTTTGAACTAGAAATAATATAGTACATAAACGTATGATGTTCTGAAGGTTGTAAATTAATTTATGGAATAAGAGTTGGATTCAATTTATATCTTGTTATGAGTAAAAATGAGCTTGCCACTCAATATGATTGTTAAGATAATCGAAGAAACTCATATTGGATTATATTTTTGTTGTGACTATTGTTGGTTATAGTTGTTGTTGGGCTGTTGATGACCCTTAGTGGTCTTTGGGATGTATTAAAAATAGGGGAGTTGCTTCCCGATTTTCCTTAAGCCATACGACTAGCCAAATACGATGGTACGACATTATATGTTAACGACAATATCATTTCACTTGTTGTAAATGCAAGAAGTTGTGTTGAGCTTGGGTGAGTAATAAGGAAGAGATCATACAGGTATGTTAAGGCTATCCCTTCTTTCCTTTTGGCATGATCCATATGATACAACAAAACGAGCAAGCACATAACGTTCATAAATGACTCTATTAATAGAAGTACTAGGGGCGCCTATGTTCTTGATTCCCCAAATGTCCTATTATTATATCTTCTGTTCATGTGTATCAGAAAAATACGCAAGTTTCTAAAGTTTATCCGAAGGCATATTGATCTTATGGCATTCCGAGAAATCTTACTTACTTAATTGTGCATTGCATTCATTTATACATGTACATTGACCCATGATCAGGCAATGTTATATACACATATATTATATGTATAATATGGAAAAATGGTTATGGCAATATATACGCACCACCACCTGATCAGCTGGTATATATTTATGATTTCGCTTACAGAGGATGAGATGATATGATGGGATGCCCTCAGAGACTTGATGATATTATGTACGCATATACCTATGCATGGTATGGCATTTATACGCACATGCATGATATTATAGACTTTTCATGATTTGCATAGCTATTCAGAATTACAGGTTGAGTTCTTTACTCCATATTTATTTCATGGCTTTTATATATTATTGTCATGCCTTATATACTCGGTACTTTATTTGCACTGATGTCCCTTTTGCCTGGGTACGTTGCGTTTCATGCCCGCAGGTCCCGAGAGACAGGTTGAGAGTCCTCCTAGTAGGTTATCAGCTCAGCGAAATGTGTTGGTGCACTCCACTTGCTCCGGACTTGCCTATCTGGTCAGTATGATTTGGACATGTATTGATTGGTATGACGAGGCCATATCTCAAACCTTATAACATTTATGTACTCGTAGAGGCTTGTAGACAAATGTCATATATATGGATACTTGTATGGCCTTGTCGGCCTATGTTTTGAGTATACAAATGATCATGTCGGCCTTACAGGCCCGTATGTCGAATGCATAAGCTTCTATATCATGTTGGGTCATCCCATATCGAGTATTCTCTTATGTTTACTTCTAGTTATCTCATGACGGCCTTTCCGGTCCATTTATCCATTATAGTATGATAAGAAGGATACGTTACATTGGTACTCGGTTCAGTTAGCACCGGGTGCCCATCGCGGCCCTTCGGTTTGGGTCGTGACAAAAGTGGTATCAGAGCAGTTCTGTCCTAGGGAGTCTACAAGCCGTGTCTAGTAGAGTCTTGTTTATGGGTGTGTTGTGCACCACACTTATAAGCAGGAGGCTACAAGGCATTTAGGACTGTCACTCTTTCTTCTTACTCTAGATCGTATGGTAGAGCTCAATTGTAAGAATTCAAACTCCTAAATTTTATTTTATTTGCAATACAACGATACCTACATCCCAAAAGACACTTGGTATGAGATTGAATGTGGCTATGGAAGAGTTAAGTCAGACGAACTCGATTTTGCATAATGCTTATGATGAGTAAATGTGAGGTTTGCAGCAGATCATGTGTGTACTAAGATGTGTAACCTTCTTGATAAGGAGCCCTAAGGCAAGAATATCTATCCACTCATATGGTAAAAAAGAATAGGAAAATCGGAAGGTAGACACAAGTTTCAGCAAGTAAAAGCAAGATGAAGAAGGGTACGAGGTACCTAGTTAATGAAGATTATCAGTATTTACAATTCAGGTAGAGAAATATAAGCATTTTGAGTTACCTTCAACAACAACAGAGGTATATAAAATTGACGACACCCATCTCAATTAGCCCTATGAAAGCCAACATATATAGTTTAAGAGGAGGATAGGATATAAATGAGTGATAACAGTAAATCAAAATATGACAGGATGATAGAGTGTATAATCAAGTGAAGGAAAAGACAAGAGGTGACATGCCTTGAGGCAATAAAAGAGTATAAGCCATAAAGTCATATCCCCATTTCGAGAAATGAGTTGGTGACTCCAACGTGATTACCAGAAGGAAAAGTTCGACCCTCAGAATAATAAAAATCAGTATGGGCTGGTGAACAAGATAAATTGAACATGAATTAGGGACTAAAGGATTTTACAATAGCCGGCATCATGAGAATTTTAGAGATCATGTTTCGGCAATAATAGAATGGACAACAAAAGAATAACCTTTAAAGTTCATTTAGGAAGATGCTTCCCAAAAGCAAGCACAGTGAGCAGAGTTAAGCTTAAGGGACTAAGTGTGCCAGTTACACTAAGTGTCACCCTTGTGCGCAAGAAATTCAATTATCCCTGGTATAGAAGGGTTACCGCAAGGCGAGTAAGATGTCAATAAAGATGTGAAAAAAAACTACTAAAGATGAAGAGGTAACTATGGAATAGTAAATTAAGAATGCGGTAAAAAGGTGAAAGATATGAGATTTCATTTATTCAGATCCTACAAATATGATACGACTCCAGAACATTATGCAAGTACGACGCCGGGGAGAGGCAGTAAGGGTTCCACACCAGATGATACTGATAAATATGTTGGAATGAACACTCGATACATAAGGAGCCAATACGAGAGGTAAGGTAAGACAACGGACATAACCCAAGAGGGGTTACGCAGAATATATATATGAGAATGGACCAATGAGTAGTCTCCAGTGGATTTAGGAAGAGTCTACTTATGGCTAGACAAGAGGATACAAATAAATCAACAGATCGTGCAAGATAAACATAGTGAACCCCAACATAGGGAATCCAGTTTCGCAGATACAAGATCACAATTGTTGAAAATTTTCAGATAGGAGTTGGGGTAGTTAAAGGTACTGTATAAGTATTCCAGAAATAAAAGAGAGTGCCATTGGGGAGACATTCAAAATTTCAGTTCAGAAGCAACCGTACGAGCACAAGGGCGCGGAGGTATGTAACTAAGGATAATTATAGGCGAGTAATAACATCAAAGATTACTTCAGGTATACGATGTAATAAGCTCGTAGCTTTACAGGAGTCATAGGGTCTCCACTATGTACTACCCCGAAAGACTAGCTAAGGAAATAAGGAAGAAGGCTTCAACCTAAGCATAGTGACATAAAGAAAAAAGGGTCTTGTAACAATACTCTCGCTACAATATTCTATACACTCCATAAGAAAGTGGCACCATCGTGGCTAATGAAAGGGAAGTAAAAATCAAAGGTGATATCTGAGATCATATGAGTTACCAGAAATTCCAGTGTTCGTGGGCAACAAGATAAGCCAAGTATTCATGCAACAAGTGACAGAACGACCAGAAAAAGTAATTGCTTACATTTAAAGATAATTGAGAAGGCACGAAAGGAAATCTATGGTGCTAGCAATATAAAGGAAGATTGCGAGTAGTATAAATAGATATGTGTAGGTCGCAAGCTAAAGTATGATAGAGTGACAAGGTTTTAGGTAGATAAAAGTAAGGATATGATAATGTGAGTGAGAAGGTGACAAGAAGAGGAAAGGCCTCGAGATTAATCCCATCAAAATAAGAGAGTTGGTGGTTTCCATAAGTTATAGAAACTCGGTACAGTTTAAAGGAACTCAGATGAGTCTAAGAATATGAGCAATTAGAAGAGAAGAAATGCTGCCCTGGTAGTAAAATAAGAGTGTAATTATGATAGACAAGAGGATGACGTGTAGGCTTTTGAATGATTAATGATTTTAAGAAAAAATAATTTCTTGAATTGCATGGGATTAGAATACCCATATAAGATGAATCACACCGGGATGCTATGGAATACAGTTATTGAAGTATAGTATCACCCCAAGGATTATTTGAATGAGTGATGATTTGGACATGTATTGATTGGTATGGCGGGACCATATCTCGAACCTTCTCATATTTATGTACTCGTAGAGGCTTGTAGACAGATATCATGTGTATGGATACTTGTATGGCCTTATCGGCCTATGTTTTGAGTATACAAATGATCATGTCGTCCTTATAGGCCCGTATGTCGCATGCATAATTTTTATATCATGTTGGGTCATCCCATGTCGAGTATTCTCTTATGTTTAATTTCAGTTATCTCATGACGGCCTTTCCGGTTCATTTACCCATTATAGTATGATAAGAAGGATACGCTACGTTGGTACTCGGTTGAGTTAGGCACCGGGTACCCATCGCGGCCCTATGGTTTGGGTCATGACATCGGACCTTTTCAAAGTAAGGCAAAAAGATAACGAGATGCTAAGAGAGTTCGTATCTCATTTTCAAATGGAACGAATGAATCTACCACTGGTGACGGACGATTCAGGCGTTCAAACTTTCACCCAAGGACTAAATGAATGAAGCTCAATGGCTTCATAGAAGTCGAAGAAGAACTTGATTGAGTACCCAGTTGTTACCTGGGCCGATGTACATAATTGATATCAATTGAAGATTAGAGTCAAAGACGACCAGTTGGGGCCCCCTTCTGGATCTGTTATTAAAAGGGACATCGACCGAGAACCGAGTTGAACAAGGACCGATACCGGCCGTATAATGGAGATCATAGGGGCAGAGAACCAGGTCACAACTCCGTACGAGGTGAAAGGAGAAGTGATCGAGGCCAAGGGTCTTGAGGGCTGATGAACAAGAATGGTTTCGACATGCATACCAGACCTAAGAAAGCACCGCGGTTATCAGAGTATAACTTTAACATTGATGCATTCGCCATCGTGTCGGCTATCGGACGCATCAAAGATACTAAACGGCCTCGACCTCTGCAGACCGATCCAGCCCAGAGAAATCCCAATCAAATATGCAAGTATCATGGCACCCATGGCCATAGAACGGAAGATTGCAGGCAGTTGAGATAAGAGGTAGCATGGTTATTCAATGAAGGCACCTCCGAGAGTTTTTAAGTGACCGAGACAAGAGTCATTTCAAAAACAGAGAGTTCAATAGACAAAATGAACAAGAAGAGCCACAACACATTATCCACATGATCATCAGAGGGATCGATGTCCCCTAGGGTCCAGTGCTTAAATGCACTAAGATGTCGATTGTAAGAGAGAAGCGATCTCGAGCTCAGGATTACATACCTAAAGGAACCTTGTCCTTTAATGACGAAGACGCACAAGGAATCATGCAGCCTCATAACGATGCACTGGTAATATCTGTACTTATTAATAAAACTCAATTAAGCGTGTGTTAATTGATCCAGGTAGTTCGGCCAACATCATTCGATCAAGGGTCGTAGAAACTCGGTCTACAGGACCAGGTCGTGCTCACAACCATGGTGCTGAATAGATTCAATATGGCATATAAAACTACTAAAGGTGAGATAATTCTGCCAATAAATGTGGCCGGGACCATCCAAGAAATAAAGTTCCACGTCGAGGGTGACATGAGATATAACGCCCTGTTCGGGAGGCCGTGGATCCATAACATGAGAGCTGTACCCTCGACCCTTCACCAGGTTCTGAAATTCCCAACACCAGAGGGAATCAAAACAATTTACAGAGAGCAACCAACTGCAAAGGAAATGTTTGCCGTCAATGAAGTGATTCCGATATCATCATTCTCATCGACAAAGGGATCAAATTCGAAGGAAAATTGGGATACCAAATTGCAATCACAAATGTCGGCCTCGACCCAACTCGAGAAGCAGAAGACTAGCGAAGATGATGATTATGGGATCCCTCGATCCTTCGTGATCCCCGATGATTCTGATGCAACCAAATCAACGGTCGAAGAACTGGAGCAAATCACATTAATCGAACATCTGCCCGAACAAAAAGTATACCTGGGCACGGGGTTAAGACCCGAGCTCAAGAAAAGGCTTATTCAATTTCTTATAGCTAACATGGACTATTTCGCTTGGTCCCATCTTGACATAACAGTGATCTCACCGGAAATCACCACTTATAAACTAAGCTTGGATCCGAAATTCAATTCGGTGAAGCAAAAAAGAAGGCCCCAGTCCGAAGTCAAACATGCTTCATCAAGGACGAGGTAACCCAACTTCTCAAAATAGGATCCATTCGAGAAATAAAACACCCCGAATGGTTAGCAAACATGGTGGTGGCCCCTAATAAGGGAGACAAAATTAGAATGTGTATTGATTATAAAGACCTGAATAAAGCATGCCCCAAGGATTCTTTTCCTTTGCCTAATATCGATCGTATGAATGATGCACGGCCTTCCACGAGACTCTCAGTTTTCTCGATGCCTATTATGGGTACAACCAAATACAGATGATCCCGGAGGATCAGGAAAAGACCTCATTTATCATAAAGTACGGTACCTACTGTTATAACGTAATGCCATTTGGCCTAAAACATGCTGGTGCCACTTATCAACGCCTAGTAAATCGAATGTTCGAAGAACAAATAGGAAAATCAATGGAAGTTTATATTGATGACATGTTAGTTAAGTCCCTGCGAGCAGAGGACCATTTAAAGCATTTGCAAGAAACTTTCGACATACTGAGGGAGTACAATATGAAGCTCAACCCCGAAAAGTATGCATTCGGGGTTGGTTCGGGCAAGTTTCTTAGTTTCATGGTGTCCAATCGGGGAATCAAGATCAACCCCGATAAAATCAAAGCTATCGAGGATATCACGGTAGTAGATAATGTAAAGGTCGTGCAGAGGCTAACGGGATGAATAACCGCCATATGACGATTTATTTCGAGATCCTCAGATAGGAGCCACCGATTTTTCTCAGTACTTAAGAAGAATAGCAACTTTCCATGGACTCCGGAATGCCAGCAGGCCTTGTAAGAACTAAAATAATATTTATCGAGCCCGCTTCTACTTCATACCCCGAAATTGAACAAACAACTTTACATGTACTTAGCTGTCTCGGAGATAGCAGTATGTGGAGTCCTGGTCTGAGAAGAACAAGGTATGTAATTCCCTATTTATTATGTCAGTCTAACCTTAGGTGAGGCCGAAACTAGATATTCACACAGGAAATATTAGCGCTTGCTTTAATAAGCGCCTCTAGGAAACTAAAACTATATTTCTAATGTCATACGATATGTGTTGTAACAACTTATCCTCTTCATATATTTTACACAAACCCGAGCTTTTGGGTCGATTGGACAAATAGGCCATAGAAATCAGTGGGTACGATATTTAGTATCGACCCCGAACCGCCATCAAATCTCAAATCTTGGCGGACTTCGTGGCTGACTTTACGCCGGCCTTCGTACCCGAGATTGAAAAAGAACTACTGATAAAATTGGGAACATCTTCGGGAGCCCGGACCCTCTTTACGAACAGTGCTTCGAACGCAAAAGGGTCCGGACTAGGCATCGTACTAAAATCACCCACAAGTAATGTAGTTAGACAGTCTATCAGAACTACAAAATTGACTAACAATGAGGCCGAGTATGAGTCCATGATTGCAGGTCTCGAACTAGCTAGAAGCTTGGGGGCGGAAATCGTAGAGGCTAAGTGTGATTCCCTCCTCGTGGTAAACCAAGTTAACAGGACTTTTGAAGTCCGAGAAGATCGAATGCAGAGGTACTTGGATAAACTACAAGTGACTCTACATCAATTTAAGGAATGGACCCTGTAACATGTACCTCGAGAACAGAAAAGCGAGGCCGACGCTCTTGCAAACTTAGGTTCATCGGTCGAAGATGACGAACTCAACTCGGGGACTGTCATACAACTCATGAGATCAGTAATCGAAGAAGGTCACGCCGAGATAAACTCTACAAGTTTAATCTGTGATTAGAGAAAAAAAATACATAGAGTACTTGAAGAACGAGAAGCTTCCATCAGATCCAAAAGAATCGAGAGCTATGCGCACAAAAGAAGCACAGTTCACCTTGTCCGAAGACGGAACACTGTTTAGAAGGACGTTCGATGGACCATTGGCATTATGTTTGGGACCGAAAGATACCAACTATATCCTACGGGAAATTCATGAGGGCACTTGTGGAAATCATTCCGGTGCCGATTCGCTGGTCCACGAAGTAATCAGAGCAGGGTATTATTGGACCGATATGGGCAAGGATGCAAGGGAGTTCGTTCGAAAATGCGAAAAATGCCAAAGGCATGTGCCCATGATTCATCAACCCGGGGAACTACTCCACTCGGTCCTATCCCCATAGCCATTCATGAAATGGGGAATAGACGTCGTTGGCCCCCTCCCATCGGCCCCAGGTAAGGCTCAGTTTATTTTATTTATGACTGATTATTTCTCTAAATGGTTTGAAGCACAGGCTTTCGAGAAAGTCAGAGAAAAGAAAGTCATAGACTTCATTTGGGACCACATCATATGTCGATTCGGGATGCCATCCGAGATTATATGTGATAATGAAAAATAATTCATCGACAGTAAAGTAACTACATTTCTCGAGTATCACAAGATCAAAAGGATCCTATCAACAGCTTATCGTCCCAACGGGAACGGACAAGCCGAATCGACCAACAAAACCATTATCCAAAATCTTAAGAAGAGATTGACCGATGCCAAAGGAAAATGGAGAGAAATACTACCCGAGGTCCTATGGGCATACCGCACAACATCGAAATCCAGTACCGGAGCAACACCGTTCTCGTTGGTTTATGGTGTTGAGCTCTGATCCTGGTCGAGGTCGGAGAACCTAGCATCAGGTTTTGATATGCAACAGAGGAGTTTTATAACGAGACCATGAATACGAGCCTATAATTGTTGGACAAAAGATGAGAAGCCTCTCTCGTCCGATTGGCCGCCCAAAAATAACGGATCGAAAGGTACTACAATCGAACAACCAATCTTCGACATTTTAACATCGGGACTTGGTGCTAAGAAAAGTCACCCTCAACACCCGAAATACGAATGAAGGAAAACTGGGTCCGAACTGGGAAGGACCGTATCATGTTCTCGAAATCATCAGAAAAGAATCCTACAAGCTCGGCATGATAAACGAAAAACAACTACCGAGCAATTGGAATGTATCACACCTAAAGAGATACTAATGCTAAGGTATAGCCCCTCCCATTTTCATTTATATTTCAAAACTAACCCTTGCAGGTGTTCGACCAGAAGCAGCGATGGATTATTCAACACGAAGCCTTTAGGTCAGGAAGCACGTGTTGCACTCTTTTTTCCTTAGACCGGTTTTGTCCCAAATGGGTTTTCCGGTGAGGTTTTCAATGAGGCAACCATTGATCGTGCTAACTTAGAACAATACAGCAGTATCCGAGGCCTCTTTACAATCAACCTCGAACACTGGGGGGGAATTGCCCTCGAATATCAAGTTTGATGCGAGGAAGTTACTTCATGGCAACAGAGTCTCGATAGGAAAAATTTGTAAGGGCCAAGTGGTTAAACGAATCATGCCTGCGTAGTTTGCTTGAGCCCTGGCACAAAACATGTATGCATGTATAGTGATTTATAAAGAGAAGTATTCTTCTTTACCGATATCTCGTATCTTATAAAAGTTTTTTTACTTTACAATTTCATATCCTCGATCTATTATGTAAACATGCCTAAGGGCCAATCATGACCGGAGTTCGGATGATTACCCTACAAATCGGGGACTGCCATCCGAAAAATCAACGAGATCGAATTATATAAACTCCGAAGATCACAAGACCTCTTAGGCAACCCTCGATTTTATAGGCCACGACCACCCCACTCGAGGACTGACACTTCGGGCAAGCTCGAAGTAAAACGGGAAAGCCCAAGAGCAAATCCCGAACTAAAGAGGGATTTTTATAGGCCACGGCCACCCCACTCGGGGACTGATACTTTGGGCAAGCTTGAAGTAAAATGGGAAAATAAGCCCAAGAGGCAAATCCTGAACTAAAGAGGCTACAACCGAATTAACACGGATCGGAGACGTCCGAATTCCGTAACAAAACATGCATACAAAATCTTTCATAAACCGGTTAAAAAGGCTACCCCTGGCAAAATCATAAAAGGCTTCGATAATATCAAGCCTCAAAAACTCTAATGAGTTCGAACAATTCCTTATTTCATGCCAAGGCATTACAAGTTTCGCAAAAGACAAATGATAAGAAACTCTTTCAAGCCGAAAAGGGGATAAAGCCATAAACAATCTTTTTACAAAAGCCTAAGGGCTGTTTTTTTGCCTTGAGTTCGAGAGACCATCCTTGCTCAAATAAAAAACCTAAGGGTTACCTTACTTCGAGTTCGAGAAAGCACTCACTCGATCATAAAGTCTAAGGCTATACTAATTCAGTTCCAATCAAATTATCTAATCCTCAGATCTTAGAATACAACTTCATAATTTTATAAGGCGAAAATTAAGAAAGTTTTTATATATATGTGTCAGAAATCATTTACAAAGACAACATGGCCCAATAAAGTTTCTCTACAAAAGACCAAAACGACCTTAAAAGAAACACAAAAATACTAATCCTAAAGGACTTAGTCCTCTCCGGGAGCAGCGTCTTCGCCCTCGAGGCCTCCTTCGCTTTCAGATCCGCTCATACTCCCGGTATCATCATCATCAGGAAAGGTCAACATTCTGGTTTCGGCTTCAAGCTCCTTAGCATTTTCTATCTTGGCTATAAGATCGAAGTCACGAGCATGGATCTCCTCTAGAGTCTCCCTTCGAAACTAGCATTTAGCATGCTCGACAACCCAGTTTGCTCGAGCCTGAGCAGCCTCGACAACCTCCTTTGGTCGAACCTGAGCAACTTCAGCATCGGACGGTAGACGGCCACCATTGCATCAGCATTAGCCATGGATGTTTCAACCTCCGAGTTGGCTGCTGTAAGTTCTGTGGCCAGTCTCTCTCGATCAAAAGTTGTTGAGCCCAACCGAGCCTGGAACTCTTCGATTTTCTTGGCTTGCACTAAGGACTTCTCTTCAAGCTTCGGAGTTGGGTCTCAGCCGAGGCCAGTTGAGCTTGGGCAGCCTCCTTTTCTGAGGCAAGGCGGTCTATGTTCTTCTTCCACTCCTCGGCCTCCGCTTTCACTACGTCCACTTCAACACGAAGCTGCCTGATCACATCAAACTTTTTTTGGACCTGTGGGACTGAACTGTTAGCCATTACCCCCAAGTCAGTGTCATTAACTTCAAAGATTCTTTTTACCTGCTCGGTTAGATCGGCTTGTTCTTTTTGAGCTACTTCTAGCTCAGCCCGAAGTACTTTTACTTCTCCTTCTCTCTGCTCACTGAGAATCTTGAAGGCATCTCTATCCTCGGTAAGCCCTCGGATTTCGGCTTCGTACCGGCTCAGCTCCCCTCGGGATCGGAGAAATGCCTCGTAATAAAGCGTAGAGGCCTACAAAAATAGAAAAGAGGAATTATACAAGGAAAGAAAAATACAAGTATGAAAATTGACAAAGATAAAATATGAACTTTCCCGATTCAGGGCCTGTTGAGATTCGTTGAAAAGATAAGACGCTCCCACCTCGCCCCAGCTCTTCTTCGGAGTCTCCGAGTCACCGAGACTGGTGACATCTTCTACCCCGACAAAATAACCACGGAAAGGATCTTCCTCTCCATGGGCTCCCTCCCCATGATAAGCTTCCACGGAAGCGTCGCGTATCATCGACTAGGAAAATAAAGGAAATGAGGAATCCCCAATCTCTATTTCCCCCCAAATAGGTATTTTGGGGCGCCGCCTCCATCTTGGGGAGCCTCAAGCCCAGGTTTTGCATCGTCGTTCACCGCCTTTTAAACGGTCTATTCGCCTCGAGGTAAAGCATCTTCGTTTCCCCTCGGCTCGAGGACTTGGGCCGGAGTCTCCTCCTCGACCTCACCGAGCCTAGATGGAGCAATATCAACTCCCACCGATTCCAAAGTTGTTTGAATATTAGCGCTAGCCCGTGCTCGGGCCACCATCCCTCAATCACCTTTTTCTTCTTCTTCTACTTCTTCTTCATCATCACTTAGTTTTTGGACTGACTCCATAGTCAGTGGGTTTTTGTTCCCCTTGGGTTTATGGGCCGCTTTCTTCTTGGGTTTTTTACCTTCGGAGTCCGAAGCCCTTTTTCTCTTAATTGCCTTTGTCGATTTTGAGATAGGCGATAAAGCTTCTTCATCACCGAATGAAGGTCTCATAGCCGCATCCTTCCCGATACCTACAAAAGGAGAACGCCTTGGTGGCCCGACGTTGAAGCTTTATTATCCCACCTTGGTAGAGTCGAGGGCTATATAATCTTACGAGGTGGTTGAGGGTAAAGGGAAGCTCGTTGATTTTGCTCACAAAGAAATGAAGCAGTATCACGATCCTCTATAAAGAAGGGTGAATTTGGTCGAGGGTTACATGGTACTGCTAAAATCGCCGATGACCGTATCGAGGGGACCCAGCGTGAAAGGATAAGTGTAAACACTCAGGTACCCTTCTACGTGGGTAGTGATCGCTTCCTCCGATGCCGATATCACAACCTTTTTGTTTTCCCAATTGCAATCTTTCTTCACCAAATCAAGAATACTTTTGGATATCGAGCATATGTATCTCGATACAGGCTCACATCGACCAGCAATCGATGAGGGTTTCTTGACCTTAAAGTTGGAATCAATAATACACCCCAGGGAATAAGTTCTTCAAGGCGTGGCTCCACCACTGTTTTCTCACCGGCCAGCCGAGATGCGGAAGCAGCCTATTTCTGCGGAACAATTTTAGATGTTTTGGCCATTTAGTTTTTGTGAACAAAGAAGAATGGAGATGGAAGTATTTGGTGTTTTAGGAAGAACAGGCAAAGAAATTTGAAAACCTGGAAATATGGAGCTTTGGAGAAGGCAAAGAACTATGAAGATTGGAATGCAAAAGATTTGAAAGTAAAAGTTTGGAATGATGAAGAAGGGGGCTATTTATTGGTTTCACAATGACGGTTCAAAACTGATAGTGGTCGACCATCGACTGACGCGTATTTAATGCTTTGGTAACTGGACCGACGGGACATTTGTCGCATACGTCACAATCGGGCTCGTCGCTGAGGTCATTGCCCATCTAGTTGGAGTTTGAAAATTCATATCGTTTCTCACTATCTTCTTTCTGAGAAATGAGGGAACTATCTGTATATGGTCAAAGCTGAGTTTGACCTTCTTATGACTAATCGAGATTGGAACATGATGGTCCAAGGTTCATTATTATAATATCGAGCCATGATGCGAAGTTAGGTTGTCGAGCTCGAGCCCCAAAGATCGAGTCAAGATCAAGCTCGAGACCCAGAGACCGATCAATACCGAGACCGACCAAGATCGAGATCGAGTTAAGATCAAGCTCGAGACCCAAAGACCGACCAAGATTAAGATCGGCCAAGACCAAGATTCAGCCAAGAAACAAAAAAGTTGTTATAGCCGTAATTGGGGAGAGAATCTCGACAAAAATCACAGCTTGAATCAAGGAAAAGCTAATTAATTAATCTATCATGGAATCCCCACTATGTATTTTTAATTATATCCAAAATAAGATCCCCCACTATATTAAGAGTTGTTATCATTTGTAAGAGGGATAGATTCATTCTGAGATATATAGCAAAAAGAGCAAATACTATCCTTTTTGGGCTTTTGATATTCAGTCATATTGTTTCTTCTACCAATCGTTCTTCACTCAATTTGGAGGTAATAAAACTTGAAGGCTTAAGACAACTAGTTCATTCGGTTTGCATTCATTTCTTTTATAACTAATTTCGATATTCATTTACATATTTCTCCCAATTTGTACCAATTTATATCACGGATCCTTAGAACTACGTATAAATTCAACTCTATCCGTTTTCGGGTAAACACATATGTATAAATTTTAAACTATAGAAGCAACGGACAACCATATAAAAGGAATAAGATGAAAGAAAGAAAACAGACAAATGCAAAGAGAGAGATAATTAGCTTTACCATAGAGATATGCTCCTTTGTCGGTAAGGACAATGAAGGAATACGTTAATCTAAAAACATTAGATTTAGCGCGTAAATCGTAAAACGAGAACTTACTTGTTAGCGGAAGCGGAAGGAACGAATGAAGCTTGGCTGAAATTATTGGTCGGCAATGGTTGTCACGGTGTGTTGGAGCGACCCCCAATTCCACAGTCTAAACCTTTATTTTGGATTGAGAGAGTGAGAGCCTATCGAAAAAATACTGCTAAGAGTATATTTTATTGTATACTGTATGTGTACTTATATAGAGAATACTAGAGTTAACTAATAACCCTATTGGGCCTTAGATCACCCCTTATGGGTGGACCCAATATTTCTTACATCTCCCACTCATACATAATGAGAGTGCTCATCTAGTCTGAGAAACATATTCTCAACTCATCTCTTCAATCATTCATATATGGAAGTACACTGTACGACCAACATATTGCGAGAGCTAAGTGCTATACATCTATTAGGATTATATAGCCTCTCGTCAAGTGCAAACCTTCAAGTAGATCATAAAGTATGTAGTACCCTAGATCATATGAAGCACATTTGATATAATCTCAAAATCTCATATATCAATATTTCTTGTATTCACAATCATAACTCATAATAATTGGTGCACCAGTGAATACAAATAAATGAGATTCCATCAATGATCTTCCTCTTCTTACGATCCCCTTAACATTAGTAAACCGATTATCTGTTCATGGTCTTTTAGAAACACACTAATATAGCCAACATCACACTAAGTCACAAGTATCTGATCGGAGTCTTTGAGGGTACAAAATCTTGAGCCATCATAAAAGCTCTAGGTCTCACACAATAATAAGTTGAGAATGGACTTATGTTAACCCAATTGGTCGACATTAGCACACATGGTATGAAACACGTGCTACATTATTTTCTCCTTTTTCCCAAGGAGCGTATATCTTTATCTCATAAAGAATGTTGTACAGATGTTATTTAGACACCATAAGTATCTAAATTTGAGTTTCTTGATCTACAAAATCACATTTAACTCACAAAGTAGACTAGGTGAACGATTGTCACCCTAATGACCTTATGTCATTGTTTAAACGACATTTTGATTTTAAGCGAATAGCTCTCAAATTATCCTTATGATAATTTTGCTTAAAATCATGTCTCGTATCCTCACATCACTAAGATAAGGAGGCGGTTACCTGTATGAGAAGACCAACCTCTTGTCTACCCGACATACTTATCAAATAAAGTGAACAAAGAATGCACATAACATTCAACAATATAAATGTGTATGTATGTAAATCAACTTTATTGATAATTAAAGAACATCAGTTTTGTGAACACGGGAAAATGAATAACAAAATGAAGAATATCAAAGTCTACGCAAGCCTTGAGACCTAGTGTATCTCACAAATGCATCTCTAGACAAAGGCTTGGTCAATGGATCTGCTAACATATCTTTTGTAGACACATACTTCACATTCACTACCTTGCGTCTAACCATGTCTCTCGCATAGTTATACTTAATATCTATGTGTTTGGTTTTACAATGAAACTTAGGGTCCCTGGTAGAGGATATTGCAACTTCACTGTCATAGTAGACTAACACTGGTTCATCATTTTCCGCGATATCCAACAAGTGTTCCAATAACTATTTCAACCAAACAACTTCTTGTGCTGATGATGCGAGAGCCACGTACTCGGCTTCCATCATAGATAGTGATACACATGATTGTTTCTTACTACTCCATGATATGGCGCCATCACTGAGTAAGAAAACATATCCTAAGGTAGACTTCCTCTCGTCTAGATCTCCTCCATGGTCAACATCAATGTATCAAACTAATCGCAGATCCTTGCCGCCTTTATAACAAAGGGCATAATCAGCAGTTCCCTTAAGATATCTCATGATCCTTTTTACTGCTTGCCAATGTGCTAAACCTGGGTCTGTTTGATATCTACTTACTAAGCCAACTGTTTGACACATATCAGGTCTAGTGCACACCATAACATACATTAGACTTTCGACTACACTCCTATAAGGAACTCGACTCATTCTTTCTGTCTCTTCAGGAGTCTTAGGACACATCTGACTTCCCAAGGTATGGCCTTTACTGATAGGAGTTTCAACTGGGCTACTATTTTGCATATTGAATCGTTCAAGAACTCTTCTAATGTAATTCTCTTGTGAGACATACAATAGTTTCTTTGGACGATCTCTTGAAATCTTAACTCCAAGAATATATACAGCTTCACCCATATCTTTCATTTCAAATTGAGATGACAACCATGACTTTATCTCGGTTATAAATTCCTTATTTCACCCCAAATCATAATTTAGATGATAAAAATTAAGATATAATCATGGAATTTAACCAAAACTAAGTGAGAAACACTTACCCCAATAAACTCCCTGAAAATCCCTTCAAAAATCGCCCAAACCCCTGATTTTGAAATTTAACATTATTGCCCAGATTTCCTTCATCGCGAATGCGGAAGTACCCTCGCGTTCGCGAAGCATAACGGCCTCTGCCCGAAAATCCCCTTCTACGCGAACGCGATCTACCACTCGCGAACGTAAACCTTTACTGAATCTTCTCTTCGCGAAGGCGACCTCACGTGCCTCTTCTCTTCTTCACAAACGCATTGCTCATCTCGCGTCCGCGTTTCCAACTATAAGTATGTCATCTACATATAATGTTAAAATCACAAGCTTTATCCTTGATCTTTTGGTATAAATGCAATGGTCTTCATCCATCATGGTAAAACCATTGGATATAACAACATTCTGAAAGAGTAAATACCAATGCCTTGAAGATTTTTTGAGGCCCTAAATAGACTTCAAAAGTCTACAAACCTTTTGTTCGTGGCCCTTTTCAATGAAACACTCAGGTTGTTCCATATAGATTTCTTCATCTAGTTCTCTATTGAGAAAGGCAGGTTTTATATCCATATGATGTAATTCAAGATCCAAGCTTGCAACAATAGCTAGAACCAGGCGAATTGAGGTAAATCGTACAACAGGCGAGAAAGTCTCTTCGTAGTCTATTCCTTTCTGCTGTATATACCCTTTTGCCACCAGTCGAGCTTTATATCTCTCAACCTTGCCATCATCATTGAGCTTAATTTTGAGAACCCATTTGCTCCCAATTTCTTTGCGTCCTTCAGGGAGGTCAACTAGTTTCCAAACTTTGTTGACTTTCATAGACTCCAATTCATCTTCCATTGCTTTTGTCCATTTATCCTTAGAAGGGAATGAGAGAGACTCTTTTACATTTTTAGGCTCGTTTTCTTCTTGTAGGAGCATCATAAATAGTTTGCTACCTTCAACATCAAATCGTTGGCGGAGAATATTTTTACGAGAACCACGTCTTATTTGTGATTCACCATTATTCCCATTTGGATTAATATTGCTCTCACTCGGATCAAGATCATTCATCCTGCTCCCACTTGAAACAAGATCTGTGACCATCTCGGTCCCACTTGGAACAAGATCCATTTGTAACTTCCACTAAATATAGAAGTATTACTTTCAATCGCATCTGATGATGAAAGAGGTCTTTGCTGAGAAACTAATTCATCATCTGCTAAAATTCTCCCACTCGAATGAAGTGATCCTTGTACTTCTTGATCCATTATCTCAAATAAGGTTAGGTCTTGACCTACCTCTCATTTCTTAGGGAACTCATCCTATAAGAATGTGACATCTCGTGATTCAAACTCAGTTACACTCCCACTTTCTTGCTGACCTATAAACACATAACCCTTTGAGATTTCAGAGTATCTTATAAAGATACTTTTCTTTCCCCTCGGGCCTAATTTGTCGTATTTGTGAGAGGAATCATGCATATAGGCAGCACAACCCCAAGGTCTTAATACACTCAGGTCGGGTTGACTTTGTCACGCCCCGAACTTGGGTGCAAGACCGACATCCGATGCCTCACCTATTCTTGCGTACCAACTTGCGACTAAGGGACTTTGAGCATATAATGTCATACTTTGGCCGTTGCTACATTGCAAGACAATTGCGAAGCAAAATATAAAACTGAACGGAAGATAACGCTGACTAAACATCAATATAAAGCTGGGCCGACAAGGCCGTCATAACTACTATAGTTGACAAACCAACAAAATATACATACAAGGCCTACAAGCAAAACATACTGTACTAATTGACAGGATATGTCTACAAGCCTCTACTGATGGATGTACTGTGATCGGAACAGGGCCCCGACCTAACCATAACCTATATATACATATATACACACACAAGATGTACACAAAACTCTAGATGCGGCAACTCCGAAGGACGTGGAGCTTACCGATAAAGCTGAACTCAGGCAACACCTACTGAGGAGGTCTACCCGTTTGTTTGTCTAAACCTGCACACATGAAATGTAGCGTCCCCAGAAAAAGGGACGTTAGTACGAAATAACGTACAAGGTATGCAAGGTAATAAAATAACTGAAAGCTGAAACTGAACTGATAATATAATAACTGAAAGTAACTGGGAGTCAAAGATGATCTGGAGATATACTTACCTGCTGATACCGACTCAACTCTCTCAGTATAGTAAATAAAATAAATGTCCGACCCTATAAGGCTCGGAACGTGTAACTGCTCCGCCGTAGTAGGCTCGCTCATAGGCGCTCGGCCATACTAGGCTCTGTACCTCGGCCATGCTGGGCTCGCTCATAGGCGCTCGACTACAGTAGGCTCGGTATATAACTTACCATCTGATCAGAGGTTACCCAATAGGGGCCTGCCCACCGATTATAGCTCGATGGTAGGGAAAATACTGTAATACTCTCTATATATAGACCCTCTGCTCTCTTGACTGGAAGAAGACAATACTCAATTGAATATGAAGTCCTGATAAGGGAAAATACTATAACTTATGAGACTAGGATAATGTATATAAATTCGGGAGTATGAACTTCTCTTTATGCCTGGTTATCAAACGCATGTAGTTACGAGATCATGCCAAAATAAAGGAAGGGCTTAACCTTAACATATCTGGAGTAGGAAAAAATTCGTATGATATTCTTGGGAAAGATTGCATCGTACTCCCTTAGAATCGCAAAATCCCGTTGCTATTATGCAGTATAATTTCGTATGAAATTTTTGCTTAAGATCGTTACCTTGCTGAATTTTTAATCTATCTCTCTTAATGAATTTGATCACAATATTGTATAACTTTTCTTGCTGAAGCTATTCGTCACTTTGAGGATGTAAATGTCTTCATTTTTGTGAATTAAAGAAGTCTTTTGATAACATTCTTTATCCTAAAGAGATAAGGTGCTCATCTCTAGAAGTGTTGCCACCTTGCAAGGTGATTCAAGAGTCACTTAATGGATTCCATGTGGCTGCCACGTTAGCGAGTTAATTCTTATCCCATAATTATCCACTTAATTAGGAATTATCTCAAATTACTTAAAATACTACTCACTTTTAATACACTTTATATACCTTACTATCATGGTCATGTAGTACCTTGTATGGCACTAGTCCATAAATATCGGGTGCTATAGCTCGGATCGTATTTTTTCCAAATCGACAATCTTCAACGAAACTCATTTTCTTTGATTTGTTTACCCTTTAACCTTCACGGCATTTTACTTATCGCGCATTATAAATAGTATAAATACTTATAATCTCAAGATAATCTCATCCCCGAGTCTACGTCGATTATCTGAAGACGAAATGTTAACGTACGGAAATGCGAGATGTAACAGTCTTCTAGTTCATAACTCATATGGAGTAGTAGCAACTGATTTTGTAGGCACCTGGTTAAGTACAAAGGTGGCAGTAAGCAACGCATCACCCTAGTAACTAATTGGGAGGTTAGCTTGTGCAATCATTGACTTAACCATTTCTAGGAGCGTTCTATTTTTTCTCTCCGCAACATCATTTTGTTGTGGAGTATTTGGGATAGTTAACTGATGAACTATTTCTTTTTCATCACATAAATTATTAAATTGGGTTGATAAATATTCACGACCACGGTCAGTTTTAAGAACTTTTATCTTCTTGTCTAATTGATTTTCCACTAAGCTCATATAGCGTTTGAAGCAACTTATTGCTTCTGATTTGTGTGAAATTAAATAGACATAACTGAAACGGGTAAATTCATCAATAAGTATGATGAAATAACTTGCTCCATGCCTAGCCCTAATATTCATAGGCCCACAGATGTCCGAATGGACTAATTGCAAAGGATATTCGGCTATAGTCGCCTGACCAAAAGGTTTTCTTGCAGATTTTCTAGCTAGACAATTTTCATAAGTGGACAATTCCACATGTTTAATTCTGGAAAACAAACCTTGTTTTACTAACCTTTGCATTCTTTGTTGGCCAATATGACCAAGTCTAGCATGCCATATATTTACATCACTATCATATTTATGTGAAGAAACAAACATAGAAAAACTAACATTATTATTAAATGAATCATAATCCAAATCCATAATAATTTAACCTCTGGTCACATGACCAAAACCAAATAAAGTTGAACCAAAAGTCAACTTCGCAGAATTGCCATGACAAAACAAGTCAAATCCTAACTTAAGCAAAACTGAAACTGAAATAACATTCCGGCAAATTGTTGGTGCAAAGAGAACATCATGCAGTATTAGGTCTCGACCACCACGCAGGACTAACTTGCATGTACCGATCCCTTCAACAACAACTTTATTGTTGTTGCCCACATATATCCACTTTGCTTCACGTGGAACTCGCCGAAATTCAACATAGGCACTGCGTTCCCAGGCTATGTGGTCCGTTGCTCCTGAGTCTACAATCCACAAAGGATTAGATTTAGTTAGAATAACAGAACTAGAAACACAAAGTTCACTAATTCGAGCATCGTGAAATACCTTTCCTAGAGGTCAGAGCAATCTCTAGCATAGTGACCCATCTTGTCACAATTATAGCATTTCACTTTAGCAACTTTGACACGTTTGGGACGTCTGTTCTTGCCTTTTTCAGTCTTTTCTCTTTTAGCAGGCTGAGTTGGCTGAGCTTGAGGTGACCCTCTCTTCTTTCCCCAATTCCTTTTCTTTGAATCACTCTTGGTTTGGGATGTTGTTGCCATGTGCAACTCAGCTATTGGCTTTGCAGCCTTAAGTCGTTCCTCCTCTAACTCAAGGTGTCTCCGGACATCTTCCAGAGTTGTGATTCGCTCATTATGGGTCAAATGCATTTTCATATGATCCCGAGAACTCGGTAAAGAATGTATGACAACTTGAATTTGCTGTTCATCAGCCAACACATGGCCATCATCTTTCAACTCCCCGATCATATTTGTCATTTGCCTAAGATGTGTTTTCATTAAATGTTCTGGGCGTTTCTTATATGAATCAAATTTGATCGTTAAGGATCGCAGCCTTGCAGTGGAATATGTACCAAACCTTTTCCTCAAAGTGTTCCAAAGATCCATAGCACTTTGGTTGTCCCTAAACTCTCTTAAGATGTCATCATCCAAGGTGCTCAACAACGTAATGCGAGCAATGTAGTTCGTTTTCTTCCAACTGTCATAGGCTTCACGCTCACGCCTATGCTGAGCAGTGCTGCCTTCCTCTTGTTCATTCATGACATTGTTAATGGCCTCTAGAGCCTCTTGCTCCTCTAGCACATACTGGACTTTCAAGCTCCACGTTTTGTAGTTGTCACCGTTGAGTTTCAACCCTTTGTTGAGCTCAACAACAATGTTTTACGAAGCAGTAGTCATTCTTTAACAAAATAAAAAATATTATGAGGATCACGTAAAAACAAATAACGCAAGGCACGATGTTTTACATACATACATATTTTGACATTAAGCATCAATTGATTAAGTTAATAAATACATATATTAATCATGTTGTCAAAAGTTCACTATGTTCCCAATCATCGTCCAAGAATTAAAATATTATGAAAATTAATATATTCAATTATTTAGCTAAGTGTCTTAATCATGTTTAAGACAACATAATTATCTATCATGATTTTATAATCCCATGTGGATCATAATTTAACAAATAACTTATATTAGCATGCAAATAAAGTTAATGTCAAACTAATTAACATTTATTACATGCTATACAAATTTACATAAAATTTATTTTAATGTTAAACTAATTAACATATTAAACAAATTAACAGAAAAATTTAATGTTAAACAAATTAAAAAATAAATTTAATGTTAAACAAATTAATATTTCAAGCAATTGGGATAATAATATAATTATTATAGTTCATAAAAGAAAAATTTATATTCTGGAAATTAGTTCATATGACTAATTTTCGAAATCTGAAATTTATTAAAAAAATAACATAATCTCAAGTTATATTTTATATATTGCTATAAGCCCAAAATAAAAAAATGGATCTGCATGTATAATGGGCCATAAGCCCAATTTTATTAAATCTGCCTATTTGAAATAAGAAAAGTCAGCCTTGTCCTTTGTTTTTTTTAATAAAGCTAAGTGGGCCTTTAGCCCAACTTCAATAATCTGCAAATTTAAAATAAAGAGGCCTAGGCAGCTGAAGCCCAAAAGCATGACAAGGTATTTTAACGTGGGCCTTCAACCCACCATTTTAATTCTTCTAAGCTTTAAAGAATTGGGCAAATTGCTTCTCAAGCCCGTTTAAACAAGCAAGCCTTTTGTTACTAATGATTATTTTGGAATAGCTTCTTCTTCTACACATATTAGCCGCCGGCGGTAACGTTTTTTTTCAGAAATTTTCGTTTTTTTTTTAAATTCGAAAATATCTCCATCTAATAAAAAATAACCCTAGTTTCTTTTCTTCTATTTCTTAGCTTTGCCGTCGCCAACCAGATGAAGGTTTTCTTTCTTCTTCTTTTCTTTCTTTGCATGGCTATGGAGCACCAAACTCCAATCCATTTTTTTTGTTTAGAAAAACTCTTTTCTTTTCTTTCCTTTCTTCTTGGCAGTCTTTAAAATTGGAGAAGCCATTTTTTTTTTTTTTTTTTTTTTGTATGGTTGTTTCTATGTCGCTTTAAGAACAACCATCGTCCTTTTGACCGTGGCCGGCGGTGGCCTTAGCGGCAGTCGATGGCAATAGATCGGAAAACCATTTTTTTTTCGGATCAGTTTCAACTATTTTATGATGAGTTTCAGAAACAAGAATTGATATTCAAAAATGCCAGATTTAACGAAAAAAATTATAAGCACTGATTTTCTATTGAAACCTTAACACACTGATTTTAAAACTTATTTAAAAACAGTGTAACAAAATTATTTTATTCATTCCAATTGCACACAAGAAAATAGAAACGCATATGTGTTTCACAAAAAAAAAAACAGAACTTATCTATTATTTTTTCGGACCAGAAAGTCAGCGTATGACTCTGATACCAACGAAGGAACACGTTTATCTAAACACATTAGATTTAGCGCGTAAATCGTAAAACGATAATTTACTTGTTCTTGTAGCGGAAGCAGAAGGAACCGATGAACCGCGACTGAAATTATTGATCGACGGTGGTTGTCACGGTGTGTTGGAGCAACCCCCAATTTCACAGACCCTTATTTTGGATTGAGAGAGTGAGAGTCTATCGAAAAAATATTGCTCAGAGTATATTTTGTTGTACACTGTATGTGTACTTATATAGGGAATATTAGAGTTAACTAATAACCCTATTGGGTCTTAGAGCACCCCTTATGGGTGGACCCAATATTTTCTACAGACGACAAATAACACCAAATCTAACAGTTGAATTGCAAAGGATAAGGTTTGTCTTGATACTCAATTAAAAAATTGAATGATGAAATTGCAGGGGTCTGAAAGAGAAATCAACTTTTCCTCTAGCCTGTTGCGCAATCCATAAGTTACAAGATGCAACTCTTTGCCTTTAAAATCTTCACTTCCATAGAAAGTCATGCTCTTTTATTAGGATTTCCTCATCCCAGTCCTTTGCACAATACATGCACACATTTCTAGCAAAACCAAATAGTTTATTAGCAGGACCACAACAAAGACAATGAAATTGCATCTCAGTTATTCCAGATGGCCCGTTGATACCAATGTGAGCATATGCCATAGCCTACTCAACTGTAAGTATTTTTGGCGTAATCAAGGTTCAAACATACTTGAGACATGCATATGCTGCAGAATCCCTTAAAATGGCAGCGCAATGCACTAAGCTCCCACTATGCGCGGGGTTTGGGAAGGGTCGGACCACAAGGGTCTATGCAGCGGTTACTCTGTATTTCTGCTAGAGACTGTTTCCATAGATCGAATCCGTGACCTTCTGGTCACATGCCAACAACTTTACCAGTTATGCCAAGGCTTCCCTTCAGAATCCTTTGTTTCTTGAAAAAGTTCGTAGTCACAATTATCAACAAGTACCACCATCTTGCAGTATATATCTCGACAACCTTCAAGTGAACAAATCTTCATCAATTCAGTGGTTGGTTTCCTAAAGATAATAGCTTCCAAGATCCATTTTTGATGGCAACAAAAATTTCCAGTTGAGTCTTATTACATTTTGATAGAGTCTCAAATATAGTAAGATCAAGTCTCTCATTAAGCCTATTCTGAAGGCTTACCAACAAATCTTTCTTATCGGAAGCTGTAAATTTGGAGGTCAATTACCAGAGTTACCCAGTACCTGTTGCTGGTGAGAGGTGGCAGGTAGTTGAATTCAGTGATGAATACAAATTCAATGTATGTCCAATCGATTGAACATTCAGAAGAGAGAATTGAGTGCAGAGGAAATGATTGAGCTGTAACAGAATTGGGAAAAATGATCTCTCTTACTTTGTTTAGTATGAGATACAAGTATTTATACATAGTTGACTAACTATGGTCTACTTAACTAACAAGTAACTACCTAGGTTAAGTTATCAGCTAACTATGGTCAAGTGAGCTAATTAACTAACATATGGAGTAACAAATTAAGTCCCATGTGTACGGCTAGCACTATATTCTACACCCCCTCAAGCTAGGGGAAATGAATATGTTCTTCATCCCTAGCTTGGAAAGCAAATGATGATGTTGCAGATGAGGAAAACCCTTAGTGAGCACATCGGCAGGTTGTTCAGCAGAGGCTAAATAGATAGTCTTGACCAAACCTTGCTGAATCTTCTCGCGAATGAAATGACAATCAGTATCAATATGCTTGGTCCTCTCGTGGAAAACAGGGTTGGCAGCAATCTGGATAGCAGATTTGCTATCATAATGGAGAGGCACAGGCAAGTGCAACTCAACATTGAGCTCTTTGAACAAGTCAAGAAGCCAAGTAATCTCAGCTTCAGAGTAATTTCTTGGTTCAATTTCTGTGGAGAGCTTAGAAAAAAGGCTCTGGTAGGAAGGTGCAAGAGCATTATAGATCAACACAGAAGTGAGAGGATACAAGCAAGTATTGGCAATCCTTCTGCTTTTGTCTGGTTGAACGTAATCTTGAAGCCAAATTGGAGTTTTACTAAGTCTGCTCGACCTTCTTAATGATTCTGAAGCAAGTGTTTGAGGTTGAGAACGAGAAGGGACTTCTAATGCAGCAGAAACTTTTGATACAATAGGAGAAGCTGGTGTACACATTGTAGGGGTAATAGGAACTTCTGATGCAATATGAGCTTTTGATACAACAAGAGAATTTGGTGCAAACATTGTAGGAGTAATAGGCTCATGTGTGACATATTGTTTCAGTCCTTCATAGGAAGGGAAAATAAAAAGAAGGCTGAGGGAAAGTTGGAGTCACAACTTCCAATTGCTGTTGGAAAGGAAAGACTCGTTCATTGAAGGCCACATATTTGCTCACAAAAATGGACTTGTTTTACATGTAATACAGCTTATAGCCCTTATGAGTAGAAGCATAGCCTAGCAACACTAGCTTGATTTCTCTAGGCCCAAATTTGTCTCTCCTGACTATGTTTGTGGCATAACATAGACTGCCAATGACCCTCATATACGACAAATTAGGAGGTCTGTTGTACAACAAATCTAACAGTTGAATTGCAACAAATCTAACAGTTAAGCTTTACCATAGAGATATGCTCCTTTGTTGGTAAGGATGACAAATAACAACAAATCTAACAGTTGAATTGCAAAGGATAAGGTTTGGCTTGATATCACAGTTAAAAAATTGAATGATGAAATTGCAGGGGTCTGTAGGAGAAATCAACTTTTCCTCTAGCCTGTTGCGCAATCCATACGTTACAGGATGCAATTCTTTGCTTTTAAAATCTTCACTTCCATAGAATTGTTTTTCAACATAGTCATGATCTTTTATTAGGATTTCCTCGCCCCAATCCTTTGCACAATACGTGCACACATTTCTAGCAAAACCAAACAGTTCATTAGTGTGATGACCCAATATGTTATCTTTAATTTTAAACATTCATTTCTATATTCTAAGACCTCAAATAGCACCCTTCAGCATCCCTTGACTTGCGGGCGCAGTGAAAAGTTTGAAACTCATAAGTTCGAATCGAGGTGTGAATTATAATTTCGACATTATTTGATGTGATTTGGGACCTCGAGTAAGCCCGTATTATGTTATGGGACTTGTTTGAATATTTGGTTGAGGTCCCGAGGGCCTCGGGTAGATTTCGGATGGTTAATAAAATTTAATTTGGATATTATAGAATATTTGGACGTCGTTTCTTCAAGAATAAGTGGTATCACATTAAGAAACTGAGCTCAAAATTCAGTTTTGATTGAATATTAGATACTTATTGAAATTGCGGAGCCATAGCAAAAAGGATCGTCGAATTCGGACATCGAATGAGAGAGTTATGCCCATTTCCGTGTCAGGAAAGATTTTCTGTCGCCGCCAGCGCCCAGGGTAGCGTGGGGCGCTAGACCTGGCGCAGGAAATTGTTGGGGTTCTGGAAACTGTGCCACAGACAGTGCTCCACACTACCTGTGGCGCTCGAAAATAGTAGAGGCTCTATAAACGGGAGAGGGGGGGGGAGAGGTGGGGAGGTTGCCATTTTTGAAAAAAATAGAATTGGGAAGCTCGGTTTAGGCGGTTTTGGGCGATTTTCACGGGAAAACATTGGGGGTAAGTATTTCTTATCCTATATTGATTATATTTCATGATTTCATACTCATTTACATCATGAATCCATGAATTTATGGAAGAAAAATCAGATTTTTATAAAATCTTCCAAAAATATAAAATNAGCACGGTTCTTGGGCAATTTTCACGGAAAAATATTGGGGTAAGTATTTCTTATCCTATATTGATTATATTTCATGATTTCATACTCATTTACATCATGAACCCGTGAATTTATGGAAGAAAAATCAAGATTTTTGCAAAATCTTTNAAATCTTCCAAAAATATAAAATGAAGATTTGAAGGTCAATCCGATGTCGGAATTCGATAATTTTTGTATGGTTGAACTCGTATCGGAACGGGTGTTCAGATTTTGTAAATATTTATAAAATTTGAGACGTGGGTTCCAATATCAATTTTTAAAATGAATTTCAGATTTTTAATCCGGAAAATTAGTAAATTCATATGGAATTAATTCCTATGATTCGTGTTGAGTATATTGAATTGTTTGTGACTAGATTTGAAACTTTCGGATACGAATTCGCGAGACAAAGGTTTATTGAAATCTTGAATTTTATTGCGAAGCGAGGTAAGTGTCGTGGTTAACCTTGAGTTGAGGGAATAGAACCCTTGAATTATTTGTTATGTGAAATTCATGTGAACGACGTATAGGCAAAGTGACGAGTGTCTATAGGTCGTCAAATTAATTGTTTGCCTAATTATTTAAAAATCATAAATTATTTTAAATCATGAATTAATTATTATATTAATTATTTCTCTCATATTCCTTGCTTAATATTATGCCTTGAATCCATTCTATAATTGCTACATGCTTATTTGATTTATGCGACTTAATTGCTACTTAACATTTAGCATACAAATTATTAAATTTCTCATTTCCTCCTTAATTTCCATAATTAATTACGACTTGTCATCACTTATTTCTAAACAAATCACAATTATTGTATGCTTGTTGTCTTATAATTTTATATTAATTGTTGTATTTATTGGAATAATTTCTTTTATAAGAATTGGTAAATTATATTATTTGAGGAACGGGTTGCACGCCGCAACAGAAATAAAAGTGAATATATTGGAGGAGCAACATAATTGATTGAAATAAATATATTGGGGGAGCGGGTTGCACGCCGCAACAGAATTAATTGTAATGAATATATTTGGGGAGCAGGTTGCATGCCACAACAAAGTTGATTGAAAAGATATATTGGGATCGGATTGCACGCCGCAAGGGAATTGAATATGAATATATTATGGGATCGGGTTGCACACCGCAACGAAAATTAATTGAAATAATAATTGATTATGACTGTCGAGTTGGCTTCAATTGTTGAAATGCGATACCTGTTTTATTTCTATTATTATTGTTGTTGTTATTGTTGTTGTTGTTGTTGTTGTTGTTGTTGTTATTGTTGTTGTTGTTGTTGTTGTTGTTGTTGCTGCACTTCTTGTGCAGATACCTGAGTTGGTCTCATCGGCGTATAGATTTTCTCGGATTCAGCTATTCACATGAGACTTGAGGTATAACTGCCTGGCGTTCGCAGTTCTGAAATCCCCCTCCACTTTATTGTAGTTGTATATTTCTTTTAGACAGCTTCATTTTCAATCAGACCTTATTTGTATTATTCTAGTAGCTCGTGTACTTGTGACACCAGTTCTGAGATGGTATTTAGACATCGCTATTATTATGGATTATTTACTATATTTCAGACTTTACTTGCATATTTGTTTCTTTGTTATTAATTAATTTAAAATTATTTTTGAAATGGCTAATATTATTCTAACGTTAGCTTGCCTAGCAAGTGAAATGTTAGGCGCCATCAAGGTCCCGAAGGTGGGAATTTCGGGTCTTGACAAGTTGATATCAGAGCACTAGTATGCATAGGTCTCACGAGTCACGAGCAAGCTTAGTAGAGTTTGAAGGATCGGTATGGAGACGTCTGTACTTATCTTATAGAGGCTATGGAGTTTGAATAATTTCACTTCTATTCTACTATGTCGTACGATTTTATTCTATCATTGATGTTGACCTCTTCTATTCTTATCCTCTCACATATGGCGAGAACATGCACTACGTCTACAGCTGGATAGGAGCCAGATCCCCCAGTGACAGCTACGATTAGGGGCAGAGGCCGAGGCCGAGGTAGAGGCAAAGGCAGAGCTCAATCTAGAGCTCAAGCAGCAGCACCTGTTGTAGAACCTCAGGTGGATTTAGAAGCGGAGGTTCCAGCTCAGACGGTACCTGTTGGACAAGTTCAAGTTCCGGAAGGATTCATAGCTACTCCAGTACTTCAGGATGCTCTAGTCAGTTTGGTGAGTCTTCTAGAGGGTATGGCCCAAAATAGTACATTTCCAGTGGCACCAGCAGTCTCACAGGCTGAGGGAGGAGCACAAACTCCTACTTCTCCCGCTCGGGGGCAGACAACTCCCAGTACCAGGCTCTAGCAACCCATCCAGTTAGGTTAGTTCAACCGGTTGTTGCAGCACATGCCGGTGATAGGCCTGCTTTGTCTTCTGAGGCTTTGTTGAGGTTGTTCGTTTACCAAGCTATTTCTAATCCATTTTAGTGGTACACCTTTTGAGGACCCACGGGATTTTCTTGACCGCTGCTATGAAGTATTGCAGAACATGGGGATAGTCGAAAGCAATGGGGTTGATTTTGCTGTGTTTCAGATGACTGGTTTCGCTAAGAGGTGGTGGAAATATTATGTATTTACTAGACCAGTTGGTTCACCTGTACTTACTTGGGAACAATTCTCACGGGTATTTCTATAGAAGATCATCCCTATCACATTGAGAGAGGATTGTCGCAAGCAGTTTGAGCGTCTCCAGCAGGGTAGTATGTCAGTCACTCAGGATGACACCTGTTTTGTGGATCTAGCCCGTCAAGATCTTCTTCTGCTTCCTATCAAGAGATAGATAGGGTGAAAAGGTTCATTGATGGACTCGTTCAACTTATCAAGCTACAGATGGACAAGGAGACCGAGAGTGAGATTTGTTTTCAGACGGTTGCTAATGTCGCCAGGCGGATCGAGATGGTTCTTTCACAGGAGAGAGTGTCAGGTGTCAGATAAAAGGCACCGTCATTCCGGTAATTTCAGAGGCGCCTCATCTGGAGGCAGGAGTACTTATGGTAGGGATCATCCTCCCAGGCCATTTTATTCAGCACTTCAGGTATCTCACGGTGCTTCAGGGAGTCATGGTCCTATTATGCCATACTCTGGGTAGCCGACATTTAGTGCACATCCAGCTCCTATTAGTGCACCACCATTCCAGAGTCACTATGGCAGTTATCCGACCCATTCGGGTCAGCTTCAGCTTCAGCAGCCATCACAACAGAATTGGTGTTATGAGTATGGGAACATGGGTCATATCAAAAGGTACTTCCCTAGGTTGTCGAGCAACAAATCTCAGCAGGATTCTCGTGCCATCATACCGGCACTGGTTGCTCCACCACCCGCCCGACTAGCTAGGGGCAAGGGTCAGACAGTTAGAGGTGGAGGTCAGGTTGTTATAGGTGGAGGCCAGCTAGTTAGGGGCCATCACAGAGATACAACTCTGAGTGGTAGGGCCCAGCCCCGATTTTATACTTTTCCAGCTAGGCCTGAGGCCGAGTCATATGATACCGTGATCACATGTGTTGTTCCAGTTTGCCATACATATGTTTCAGCTTTATTTGATCTGGGATCTACCTATTCCTATGTGTCCTTCTACTTTGCTTCATATTTGGTTATGCCTCGTGATTCTCTGAGTGCTTCTCTGTGTGTGTCCACTCTGGTGGGAGATTCTATTGTCGTAAATCATGTCTATCATTCGTGTGTGGTTACTATCGGGAGTCTTGAGACTAGCATATATCTTCTACTTCTTGATATGGTAGATTTTGATATCATCTTGGGTATGGATTGGTTGTCACCTTATCATGCTATATTAGATTGTCACGCCAAAACGAAGACCTTAGCCATGCCGGGGTTACCTCGAATAGAGTGGAAAGGGACCCTTGGCCATTCCACCAACAATGTTATCTATTACGTGAAAGCTCGACTTATGGTCGAGAAGGGGTGTCTAGCTTATTTGGCTTATATTCGTGATCCCAGTACAAATGTTACTTCTATGGACTCAATACCAGTTGTTCGTGAATTTTCAGAAGTATTTCCTGCAGATTTGCCAGGGATGCCCCCCAACAAAGATATTGACTTCTGTATTGATTTGGCTACAGGAACTCAGCCCAATTTTATTCCACCATATCGTATGGCCCCGCCGGAGTTGAAAAAATTAAAGGAGCAGTTACAATACTTGCTTGATCAGGGATTCATTAGACCTAGTGTCTCGCCCTGGAGTGCACCAGTGTTATTTATAAAGAAGAAAGATTGTTCAATGCGGATGTGTATAGATTATCGGTAGTTGAACAAAGCTACTATCAAGAACAAGTATCCATTGCAAAGAATTGATGACTTATTCGATCAGTTTCAGGGTACCAAGGTGTTTTCAAAAATTGATTTTAGGTATGGTTACCATCAGTTGAATATTAGGGCATCCGATATTCCTAAGATAACTTTTCGGACTCGGTAGAGGCATTGCAAATTCCTAATGATGTCATTTGGGATGACAAATGCCCCAGTAACATTTATGAATTTGATGAACCGGGTATTCAAGCCCTATTTGGATTCATTTGTGGTGATATCCATTGATGATATCTTGATTTACTCCGGCAATAGAGAGGAGCATGAGCAGCATCTTCGGATTGTGCTTTAGACTTTGAAGAATAATTAGTTATATGTCAAATTTTCAAAATGCGAATTTTGGTTAGACTTAGTTGCCTTTTTGGGCCATGTTGTATCTACAGAAGGCATAAAAGTGGATTCTAAGAAGATTGAGGTAGTTCAGAATTGGCCTAGACCTACTTCAGCTACAAAGATTCGGAGTTTCCTAGGGTTTGCAGGTTACTACCGCCGGTTCGTAGAGGGGTTTTCATCCATAACATCCCCAATGACCAAATTGACCCAGAAGGGTGCCCCATTTAGATGGTCATACGAGTGTGAGTTGAGCTTTCAAAAGCTTGAGACTTCTTTGACTACGACGCCAATGTTGGTATTGCCCACAGGTTCAAGATCTTATATGGTGTATTATGATGCATCTCGCATTAGGCTTGGTGCAGTATTAATGAAAGATGGCACAGTGAATGCATATGCGTCACGACAGTAGAAGGTTCATGAGAAAAATTACCCCGTTCATGACTAAGAATTGGCAGCCATTGTTCATGCACTGGAGATTTGGAGGCATTACCTTTACGGTGTCTCGTGTGAGGTATTCACTAATCATCGTAGTCGACAGTATCTGTTCAAACAAAAAGATCTAAATTTGAGGCAGAGAAGATGGTTGGAGCTGTTGAAAGACTATGATATTATCATTTTGTAACACCCCAGAAAGACCAATGTGGTGACCGATGCTTTGAGTAGAAAGGTTGTGAGTATGGGCAACCTTGCGTATATTCCGATTGGTGAGAGGCCATTAGCTGCAGATGTGTAAACTTTGGCTAATCATTTCACGAGGTTAGATGTTTCAGAGTCTAGTCAGATCCTAGCTTGCACAGTCGCTCGGGCTTCCTTGTATGAGCGTATCAGAGGGCGATAATATGATGATCCTCATTTATTTTTCTTGTGTTATAGACTTTGGAGGTCCTTAGGATCAGTTCTTGCCACTTGCAGAATTTGCCTATAATAACAGCTGCCAGTCGAACATTCAGATGGCTCCGTATGAAGCATTATACGGGAGGCGATGTCGTTTGCTAGTTGGCAGGTTTCAACCGGGAGAGGCTCGGTTGTTGGGTACCGATTTGGTATAGGATGCCCTGGATAAGGTTAAGATTATTCAGGATCAACTTCGCACAACTCAGTCTAGGAAAAAGAGTTATGCCGACCGTAAAGTTCGTGACGTTGTATTCATGGTTGGAGAAATAGTATTGCTCCGAGTTTCTCCTATGACAGGTGTAATGATATTTGGAATAAAAGGGCAAGTTGAGCCCTAGGTATATTGGGCCCTTTGAAATTCTTGAAAGGGTGAGTGAAGTAGCCTACAAGCTTGCACTACCACCTAGTTTATCAGCAGTTCATCCGGTGTTCCATGTATCCATGCTCTAGAAATACCACGATGATCCGTCCTATGTGTTAGATTTCAGCTCAGTTCAACTGAATAAAGATTTGACTTATGAGGAGGAGCAGGTAGCTATTCTAGCCCGACAGGTCCGACAGTTGAGGTCTAGGAGTTATCCTTCAGTTCAGGTGCAATGGAGAGGTCAGTCGATTGAGGAAGCTACATGGGAGTACGAGTCTGACATGCGGAGTAGATATCTACACCTTTTCACTAGCTCAGGTAATTTTCTAATTCCGTTCGAGGACGAATGTTTGTTTTAGAGGTGGAGAATGTGACGACTCAATATGTTATATTTAATTTTAAATATTAATTCTATATTATGAGACCTCGAATAGCACCCTTCAGCATCCCTCGACTAGTGGGTACAGTTCGTAAATTTTTTAGGAAAGTTTTTGTGTGAAATATTGATTAAAATGTGAAATGGAGCTTGCAGTCAATGTTTTGAGCAAATGGACCTGGATCAAAATTTTGACAGTTCCGGTAGGTTCGTATCGTGATTGGAACTTGGGCGTATGTCCAGAATCAAATTCGGAGGTCCCTACCTCGAATTATCGCCATTTAACGGAAACTAGAAATCTAAAGGCTAAAGATTTCCAAAGTTTGATTGTGAATTTGACTTTATCGATATCAGACTCGAATTGAGATTCTGAGAGTTGGAATAGCTATGTTATGTCATTTATGACTTGTGCGCCAAATTTGAAATCATTCCGAATTCATTTAATACGTTTCGGCGCGGGTTTTGTAAAGTGAAAAGTTTAAAACTCATAAGTTCGAATTGCGGTATGAATTATAATTTCAGCGTTATTTGACGTGATTTGAGACCCCGAATAAGCCCGTATTATGTTACGGGACTTGTTGGAATATTTGGTTGAGGTCCCGAGGGTCTCGGGTGGATTTCGGATGGTTAACGAAATTTAATTTGGATATTATAGAATGTTTCGACGTCGTTTCTTCAAGAATAAGTGGTATCACATTAAGAATTGAATTTAATTTAGAAATTATTGGGATCGGGTTGCACGCTACAACGGAATTGAATATGAATATATTGTGGGATTAAGTTGCACGCCGCAACAGAAATTGATTGAAATAATAATTGATTATGACTGCCGAGTTGGCTTCAACTGTTGAAATGAGATATCTGTTTTATTTCTATTATTGTTGTTGTTGTTGTTGTTGTTGTTGTTTTTGTTATTGTTCTTGTTGTTGTTGTTATTATTATTATTATTATTATTATTATTATTATTATTATTATTATTATTATTATTATTATTATTATTATTATTATTATTATTATTATTATTATTATTGCGTATAGGTTAATGTAAGTGACCTGTCTTAGCCTCGTCACTACTTCGTCGTGGTTAGGCTCGGCACTTACTGAGTACATAGAGTTGGTGGTACTCATACTACACTCTACACTTTTTGTACAAATACCTGAGTTGGTCCCAGTGGCGTACAATAGATTTGCTCGGATTCAGCTATTCGCAGGAGACTTGAGGTATAACTGTACGACGTTCGCAGTTCTGAAGTCCCCTTCCACTTTATCGTAACTGTGTATTTCTTTCAGACAATTTCATTTTCATTCAGACCTTTATTTGTATTATTCTAGTAGCTCGTGCACTTATGACACCAGTTCTGGGATGGTATTTAGACATCGCTATTATTATGGATTATTCACTGTATTTCAAACTTTACTTCCGCACTTGTTTTTTTGTTATTAATTAATTTAAAATTATTTGAAAATGGCTAATATTATTCTAACATTGGCTTGCCTAGCAAGTGAAATACTAGGCGCCATCACGACCCCAAATGTGAAAATTTCGGGTCGTGACAATTATCGGGACCACAATAAAGACAGTGAAATTGCATCTCAGTTATTCCAGATGGCCTATTGATACCAATGTAAGCATATGTCACAGCCTACTCAACTGCAAGTATTTTTGGCAATCGATATCAATATGCTTGGTTCGCTCGTAGAAAACAGGGTTGGCAGCAATCTGGATAGCATATTTGCTATCATAATGGAGAGGCACAAGAAGGTGCAACTCAATATTGAGCTCTTTGTACAAGCCAAGAAGCCAAGTAATCTCAGCGACAGTCGAAGCCATGCTCCTATACTCTGCCTCTGCAGAGCTTCTTGAGATGGTGGACTGTTTTTTCGATTTCAAGGATATGAAAGAATCACCATACATGATAAGATACCCTGTGATTGATCTCTTAGTATTAAGACACGAGGCCAAGTATGCATTACAGAAAGCGTGTAGTTGGCTGCACTGGAAGCAGAAACGAGGATACCCAAGCTAGGAGCATGCTTGATGTATCTGACCACTCGACTAGCAACCTCCATGCGAGAGACTTTGGGAGCATGCATAAATTGGCTAAGAGTTTGGACTGAAAAGGAAATATCATGTCGACTTGATAGTCAAATATAATAAAAGACCAATCAACCTTTGATAAACACCAGGGCCGGCAAGCAATTTGTCACAATTTTCCCCAACATGCTGATAAAAAACAACAGACGTGAGCTTCAAATTAAGTTCCAATGGAGCAGCTAAAGGCTTAGAACCAGTCAATCCCATGTCAGAGATGAGTTATAGAGCATATTTTCGTTGATGCATCAAGATGCCTTCGTTACTTCTAGAAAATTCCAACCTAAGAAAATATCTCAGCTCTCCAAGATCTTTAATTTTGAAACTGTGCTGCAGAATGTTTTTAGTTTCCTGGATGAGTTGAGAGTCATTGCTAGTAATTAAGAGATTATCCACATAGATCAAAACTATGACCATTTTGTCTGACATCTTCTTAGTACATAAAAAGTAATCTAAACTGAATATTTAAAATGAACAATTCATAAAAAGAAATCTTTCTGTGGGATTACATGTATTCTATATTTACTTACGTTACCAATTGTCAATTCTTGGTCATTATTATTGAGATTCATGTTAATTCGGATTAATAGTTAGGTATAGATATGACCTTTTTTTCCTCCTTTCAAACAAAGAAAAATAATTCAAGTTTTTCCAGGAGACTCTGTGTAAAACCAGAAGATACTAAAGTTGTGGTCAATTTGATATTCCACTGACGAGAGGCCTGCTTAAGTCCATAAAGAGACTTGAGCAGCCTACAAACATGTTGCTCCCCATGTGACTGTATGAAGCCTAGAGGTATCTGCATGTAAACTTTCTCAGTTAGATCACCCTGCAAGAATGCATTAAACACATCCATCTGATAAATCTGTCACTTGTGAGCTGGTGCTAAAGAAAACTGCTCTCATTGTCACCATTTTTACCACAAGTGAACAAGTTTCTTGATAGTCACTTCCCTCATTTTGGCTATAACCCTTGGCTACAAGCCTTGCTTTGAAACTTTCAATATCACCTGAAACTTTATACTTTATCTTGTACACCCATTTGCATCCGATGGCTTTCTTCCCAGGAGGAAGAGGCATGATGGTCCCAGTATGGTTGTCTTTCAGTGCTTGTATTTTTGCTTTCATAACATCAACCCATTTAGGGTCTTGTGCAACTTCAGAGTAATTTCTTGGTTCAATTTCTGTGGAGATCTTAGTAAAAAGGCTATGGTAGGAAGGTGCAAGAGCATTGTAGTTCAACAGAGAAGTGAGAGGATGCAAGTAAGTATTGGCAATCCTTTTGCCTTTGTCTGGTTGAACATAATCTTGAAGCAAAATTGGCGTTATACTACGTCCGCTCGACCTTCTTAATAATTCTAAAGGAAGTGTTTGAGGTTAAGAACGAGAAGGGACTTCTCATGTAGCAGGAACTTCTGATACAATAGGAAAAGCTATTGTACACACTGTAGGGGTAGTAGGAACTTGTGATGCAACATGGACTTTTAATACAATAGGAGAAGTTGGTGCAGACATTGTAGGAGTAATAGGCTCAGGTGTGACATGTTGTTTCAGTCCTTCATAGTAAGGAAAAATAAAAAAAAGGCTAAGGAAAAGTTGGAGTCACAACTTCGAGTTGCTGTTGGAAAGGAAAGACTCCTTCATTGAAGACCACATCTTTGCTCACAAAAATGTACTTGTTTTACATGTCATACAGCTTATAACCCTTATGAGTAGAAGCATAGCCTAGCGACACTAACTTGATTTCTCTAGGCCCAAATTTGTCTCTTATGACTAAGTTTGTATCATAGCATAGATTGTCAATGACCCTCATATATGACAAATTAGGAGGTCTGTTGTACAACAGTTCAAAAGGCTGATTTATTTCCTAGCACTGATGATGGAATTCTATATGTGATCAATAGGCTGCTGATTCTATACAGTCTCCCCAGAATATGAGAGGTTACTGCCCCTAAAATATGATATCCCTAGTCGTTTGTTCAATGTGTCTATGCCTTCTATCTATCACCCCATTTTATTGTAGGGTATATGGACAATAACTATGATGTAGGAGGCCATATAGATTGAACAATACATTGCAGTGACTGTTAATGAACTCTGAACCATTGTCTGATCTGAAGATCTATGATTCATGACCACTATTATAAAATCTCTCAACACAGTAATTATATCAGACTTAAGTTGCAACATAAAAATCCAAGTCCATCTAGAAAAGTGATCAATCAAAGTTAGAAAATATATCATTCCATTATAGGTGGGTACCTTATAAGACCCCCAAACATCCATATGAATCAAATGAAAAAGATCATTTATCTTAGTACAACTAACTGAAAAAGAAACTTTTGCTTGTCTAGCTAAGGGACAAATGTCACACTGACTTATTGTAAAACTAAAATTGTCTCTAAAAACACTAATTGTTTTGAGCACTTCCATAGGCACATGCCCTAATCTCTGGTGCCAAATAGCTGCATTCAACTCTCCAAAATCTACCATTGATCTTGGGCCTTCAGTAAGTGGTTTCCTTCTATGTGAATTTAGGACATATAAGTCATCTTCTTCCTTACCAATCTCCTTCATCTTCCTAGTGAAGAGATCCTGAAAGACAAAAAAAAGGGAAAAAATATGGCACAACAATTCAAAGCCTTTGTCAGCTTAGACACAAAGAGAAGATTAAACTTAAAATCCGATATACAAAGCACATTCTCAATCAAGTCACCTCCTACTAAGTGACAATATGCATCTTGAGTTATATTTACTTATTTCCCATTGGGCAACTGAACCTTCCCTGAATTTCTCAGTGACACACTGTTTTTCAAGACAGATTCATCACTAATCATGTGATTTGTCGCCCCTGTATCTACTATCCACTTCAGTACATTCAAATTATCAGAGAGAATTTTACCTGCTATGTTAGGACTAGCTTCAGACACTTGAGACTTGTTCAGCAGTGATAATATTTGGTTATATTGTTCTGGAGTAAAAAATGGAGTTGAGACTTGTTGTTGTCCAGTGTTAGCCATATGTTAAGCCTGTGCAATATTTTGTTGTTGTTGATTGAGAACAAAAATAGATGCATGATTACCTCTTAGGATTGCATTGACTTTCTTCTTCCCTTTGAAATCAGCCAAATAACCTATTATCTTATAACAATTTTCTTTGAGATGGCCTTTTATTCAACAAAACTCACAGTGCATGAGCTTGTAGCAATTTTTCCTGGTATGCCCTTTCATGTTGCAATAATCACAAAACATAGGAAAATTTCTCCTAGGTTTTTGAGTCTCTTTTGTAGTGAAGAGTGCAGTGGGATCAATGTTTTCACCTAAAATACAACCACCACCAGACACTAGTTTTTGACTCTCATCTTGAGCAATCATGACATATGCTTGGTTTACTGATGGTGTTGGTGACATCATTAGAATTTGGCTGCGAGCTTGACTATAGGCATCATTTAAACCTATTATAAACTGCAACAACCTTTGATTTGTCAAGTGAGTAACAAAATCTTTGGACTTATCGCAGTAGGAAGGCACAAGTACAATGGAACCAGTTTTATCCCAAAGGTCTTTCAATTTCGAGTAATAAACAGAGACAAGGGAAACACCTTGAGTCAATGTAGTAATTTCCTTATGAAGGTGATAAACTCTAGTGAGATTAACCCTATCAAATTTTTTCTTTAAATCATTCCAAACAGAATAAGCATCAGGGCGGAAGAGTATACCACTAAGAAGCTCATTGCTTACATTGCTCGTAATCCACGATTTCACCAAAGCATTGCAGCGATCCCACTGCTTCTCCAAATCCTTACCAACATTAGCTCGACGAACTGTGTCGTTGATAAATCCGAGCTTGTTTTTGCATTCCAATGCCAGTAACATCGCGCGACTCCAAATGCTATAGTTATCCATTCCGATGAGTAGTATCCCAGTTTGTTCCAGTCCCGGTGAATCCTATGGCTGTAGATAAAGTGGATGGTTGTGATCAATTGTGCTGGAACTGGATTCAGTGCTAGAATCCACCATAATTACAAATTTGGGCTTTATTTCTCAACAGACTTCGAAGGCGAAGAATTTCGTGATTTCCTTACAAAATTGATGAAGAAAATCCCTAAATTCTTTTAATAGGAAGCTCTCATACTATGTTGAATTCAGTGATGAAGACAAATTCAGTGTGTGTCCAATCGATTGAACAAGCAGAAAAGAGAACTGAATGCAGAGGAAATGATCGAGCTGTAACAAAATTGGGAAAAATGATCTCTCTTACTTGTACAGTATGAGCTACAAGTATTTATATTTAGTTGACTAACTATGGTCTACTTAACTAACAAGTAACTACATAAGTTAAATTATCAGCTAACTATGATTGAGTGAGCTAACTAACCAACAGATGGAGTAACAGATTAAGTTCCATATGTACAACTAGCACTATCTTCTACGGGTATCTCGTTGAATTAGTCGAGGTGCGCGCAAGTTGACCCGCACACTATAGTTATTAAAAAAAATTGCAATTAGGCTTCTCAAGTATTCCTTTATTGATTCAACTGTGTTATCAGGAAGCTTTTGCTCAATCTGAGCCACAACAGGAGTAGACTCTAGAACTATTTGTCCAAGGATTCTCTCAAGCTAAGAAAGTTGAAGTTTTCTTCTTCCATCCATACTTCCTGAAACTCTCGAATCACCCGGATTCACCATCAATTGCTGGTGTTGCGGGTAACTCGAATATGAAAAACGAAGTGCTATCTAAGCTACTAATCCTATCAATATCATTATCACATGTTTCATTGACCAGTCGACAACCTAGAGCTAAATTATTTCAATTTGAATGACCTGGCAATGTAAAATCTCCTTCAACTGGCCTAAATCGGTTGTGAACCGACCGATTGATTCTCTCCACTAAATTCTCACTGTCCTCAATTGAACTACGAGTAAGTGAGTAGCTAAGGTTATGGGAGGGGGGATGCGAATAGCATGACAAGGAGCCGTTCCTGAAATAGCCGATCCTTGTGTTGTTATTTGATGGTTACAGTTAGGGGTGGCAAACAGGCGGGTCAGGTCGGGTATGATATGGACATGTCGAAAACGGGTAATATAAAAACGGATAAATTATTTGACCCGACCCCATATTTAATACGGATAAAAAAAAGAGTTAACCGGCAGATAATATGGATTTGCATATTATCCATGACTTCTTGAATATAACCACTTTTGGAAGAACTTCTAGTCTCTTAAACTTGAGTAACCCTCAATTTAAGGCTTTATAAATGTAAAAGTTAAACTCGTTTGTTATCCATTGATTATCCATTTTCTAAGTGAATAATATGGTTCTTATACATATTTGACCCGTTTTTAAAAAGTTCATTATCCAATCTATTTTTTAATGTATAATACAAGTAGATACCTGTTTTATTTTAAACATTTTGGCGTTACCAGTTACAGTGATTGTAGACTACTACTAAGAAAAGCCAAAAGAAGATCCAAGGTTCCAGCTTTTGACTTCTTTTCTCTATTTTTGAATTTGCTACCCTATTAGAAAAGTTTGCTCTATGGTCATACAACTGAAGAAAATCCCTCTTTACCCCAAAGTTAGTTATCCTAACAGTGTTAACATAAAATCCCTTCTCTGCTAACTTTTCAGCAAGTGTAGCCACTGTTGCCTATGGACAGACAGTCAACATTGCTAAAATAGAACAGTCCGGTGCACTAAGCTCCCGTTATGCGCGAGGTTTAGGAAAGAACCGGACCATAAGGGTCTATTGTACGCAGTCTTACCCTCTGCAAGAGTATGTTTTTACGGCTTGAACCCGCGACCTCCCATGTCATTGCTAAAATAGGAAACTTCATAAAGATGCACGAGAATATTCTTAGAAGAATTCTTCTGCTTTACTTCTTAGTTCTTCTTAAACAGGATCAAGATTGGAGTGTAAAAGTTCATTGCACTATTAGTGCATGTAACTTAAATCTTTTCATATTGGCCTAACATCATGACAACTCTTACCCTAGTGACATACACAGACCAGAAGAGGCCTAAAATTTAGGACATTACTGAACAAACAAATAAAAAATGTAATAAAAGAAACCTTAACATTTACTCATTTGATAATTGGAGACCCCTTCACCCCTGCCCCCCTCTGCCAAATGCAACAATGTTTTAAATATGTAAGCTAGCAGTACTACGTATTTATTCAAAGTGTCAACAGAAAGTACAGAAAAAAATCATCACCAAATTGAATTTATAATAAATGTCCAAAGACTTTAAACATCAAATAAGAACATGCTGGGACCCTAAAGGTATGAAATATATACATACCCTACCATGATCATGACACATTTTTATAGTAGTAATCCCAACTAGCTCTCCTCTCTTTTGTATTCTCTATTCACAGGGAAAAATAACCATAATTTCAATCAAACTGGAGACAAATATCAACATCTCAATGTAGAGACTATTAATACCCTTCTTTCTATTCAGAAGACGTGTCTTCCCTCCTCGATTGCCTCTGGTGGTGTCGTTTGGTGTGATGGCGCTGGACGCCACCAAAGGTCATGGGGTCAAAGCCTCGGAGACGGTCAGCTTCCTTAGGATCAATTACACATTCAGATAGAGGTACATTGTATCGAGTCCGGTCATAGCAGTATGAATATTGCAAGTACTTCTTTCGGAAGCTCTCCATTTTTCTTCTTTGATCAGGGGATATACTAATTGGAATGGATGCAGAATTAGGGGTTGTGTCACATTTTGGTGACAATTCAATTGGATCAACTGCACATCCATGAAGGATAAAGTCGGAAAACTTGGCGACGTAAGGGGCATATTTGTAATTGACTTTGTATTTCCCCCCATTGGTAGCCCAACTAGAACCATCCCATATTGTAGCATACAAAGACATTGGCTTAGAAGGGAAGTCCCCACCCATTGCTTTTGTCCTCTTGATCTCTCTTATGGGGATATTATCTACATAAAAGCTGCAACAAAATGCATAAAACACACAAATCAAACAAAATATAATCAATGCTTGGATTACCAAACTCCACTAATACATGTCAGTGTAAAAAAACTGGTAGTTTCATACCATAAGCGTGAACAGCAAGAGGGACTTCTAATAGTTAAGTACTCGAGCCAAGAACAAATCCAGGAAATGTTGCTCAAATTTTTACTGAGTTATGTACCTAACACCACCCCCCCCCCCCCCCCAAAAAAAAAAAAAAACCACCTCCCAGCCAAAAAAAGGGCAGAAAAGAGAGATTCCCTGCATTCTGAAACAGTGGACCAAAGGCAGAAGTAGAAATCATTTAAAAAGTCTTGCAGAAAGGAAGAGAAGAACTACAGTGACAAAAAGCGAGCCTGCCCGTGATATGGATAAGGATGAATTTTCAAGCTACACACTAATTCAAGTTCTGATTTTTCCTCTAATTGGTCCTTAATCTGAAAAAACACAAAAACAGAATCAATCAAAAGTGTTGTATAGATTAAGGTGGTGTGTGGTTTTTACGTTTGACTAGAAGGGTTATATAAGAGGAGAATACTAGTCACTGTAATAAGATGCATAAGGTTAGAGTTGAATTGAGCAAAACTAAAGGAAAAGCCACTGGCTTTAGTACCACCAGAAAAAGAAAATGGATAACACTGCATTAGCAACATGGCACATCTAATAGGAAGTATTTAAATCAAAATCACGAAAAACATCCTAGGTGTGGCCTAGTTGTCAACTAAACTAGAAAGGCTATTACGGTTTTAATCCCAATAGAGACAAAAAGAATACAAAAAATAAAGGGTAGCCCGGTGCACGAAATATTCCGCAAGAGTCCGGGGAAGGACCGCACCTTCAAGGGCTACCCTAATGCAAGTATCAGTGGCTTATGCTATCCGAGACACTTGTTTTAGTGGGATACATTTTTTTGTTTTTGAAAAAAATTAATTAAAAGGGGAGAGCTGTTTCTGGTGGAATTAGGTACTTACATGATCTGGCTCTCAGTCCACAAGATGCTATATTGATGAAAATCTTCAGAGGGATCAAACCAGAGTCCATATCTTTCTTCTCTGCCAACATTTGTGCTACCATTCCCATATATATTAGTTTGAATCCTCCATTTTTTTGCTCTTATATTTCCCAAGAACTCAAAGTCAATTTCATCATGACTCTTCTCAAACATGTCGCCGTTAGACATCTGTCATCATTTAAATAGTAAAAAAAATTTAAAAAAATGAAAGTTGCAGGATAGTACTTTATGTAACACTACAATCCAATTACTTATCAAAGAAATAGCACTATAACTGATGTCTTTTAAAAACCAAAATGAGGATTTTGATTCATCATATAATCAGATTCTGAAATTTACAGTTTCTGAAAGGTGGTGAAAATCAGTCTGAAAGGTAAAAAGAAGGAAATAGAGGGGATTAATCTAGGAGACCTTCCACTATACTTGTCTTCCTCTTTTTCCTTTTTGGTAATATGATGGTATGTTTACCCAACTTCAGGTAAAATGTAATAAAAAAACCAGAATCATCAAGAACCCATATGAGCATGCTTGCCATATTATTTATTTATTTTTAACGATTGCGGTGTCCAAGACAACTTAGGGGCATCTCAAAAATTCTATTAATATATTGTTGCCGAGTAACTCTGTCTAACAAAACTTGCGCAGATAAGAGAAGACCTCATTGCACCCAAACCTTTCACCTATGAAATCCTAAACTAAAATAATATCCGGTATATAAATAATCTTTTATATTTATATTAGAGTATAATTCTGACTATTTTCACTTGACCGTCGTCAACCTTGCATTATTCTCATTCTTTATCAAGAATTAGAGGATGTCAAACTTTGCCAAGCTCAAACTTCCCAACACACCATAAAAAAATATAAAATCTTAATGCAAAAACCATCAAGAATTTTCCTTTTCTTAATTTTGAACTAAATAAACAAAGAATCGATCATTTATTACTTACATAAAATGCAACAACCACTCCAGCAGTGTAATCTGCTGGTAACTTAATAGAAGCACTGAAGTAGCCATGAAGGTAAAGATCTTGAGACACAAATCCTGCTCCTGTAATTCATCCATTTAATTCCCAAACAATAAAATTAGTTTAATTTCCGCGAACAAAAAAAATGTTAAGCAAAAACTACTCCCTCTCCGACACTATTTTAGTATTAGTCTGTTCCAAAAATAATAACACGTTTATAGCCACACAAATAATATTACACATTTAATATTACACTAGTACTAAACTAGTGCTACAAAATAAAGCCAAAAGAAGAAATTAACCTGTTCTTTCATCTAGAGAAATATGAACTGACTTTCCATCTTCAAGAACCATAAGATTTTCATGGCCAAAGAGTTGTGAGTACCCTTCATCAAACGGTAAAGTTTGGAGCTTTTTTGAAGACCCACAAACTAATACAAGAAACGAGCATAATATGAAAATTTCCAGACGAAAATTCACCATTTTGTTTTTGGTCCCTTTGGTTGAACAGAAAAATAAGTAGTAGCTTTAAATGAGTTATTATAGAGAGTTTTGTGGGTGTTTCTTTCAAGTAGAGTCGTACTATATAAGCAAACGAGAGAGAGAGAGAGAGAGAGAGAGAGAAGAACCAAAGACAAAAGGGAAGGTTTTTTATGAGCTGTTCATACCAAGTGGACAAAACTTTCAGTTGGAATTGGGAAAGAGAAACGACAAAAACATATAAAGAAGAAGAATTTATTGTTTTTCTTTTTATTTCAAATTAAGTGGCTAGTGAAAAATGAAGAGAAAATATAAACAAAAATATTATACACAAACAAAACTAAAGAAAGCAAAAGAATGGGTTTTCTTTTCTGTGGTTGGTTTGATTGGAGAGATGATATAGGAAAAAAAGAAGGGAAATTTGCATCCTTTTTGGCTTAAATAAGGTTATGAGATGACAAGTGAAGTAATATAGATAGTGGTGATAAAATGGATAAAAAAAATATTTATCTATATTATCCACTGAAATATGAGTTGGAATTAGATAATAAAATTTTTAAAAATAAGTTAAATATGGAGAAGATTCATATTATCCACTTAAAAATGGATAACTAATGTGTTTAACTTTTGCATTTGCAAAAACTTAAATTGAGGCAATTCAAGTTTGAAAAATTAAGAATTCTCTCAGAAGTCATCATTTTCAAGAAGTCATGCATAATATTGATATCCATATTATCCGTCGATTAACTCATTTTCTATTCATATTAAAGATAGACCGGATCGGATATTTTACCCATTTTTGCATTATTCGTTTTTGAACCAGCCCATATCCAACCCGACCCGTTTGACACTCCTAGATATAGATATATAGATCGGAAAAAAGATACTCCTATTAGACTTATAGCCTATAGGAGCTATAAGTAGAAAGAAAATCGCAATAGTACTCAAAGCAACTGTCGAATGCATAAATCATGGCCCAAAAAAGTGTAAAACTAGTCAATTTGTTCAACCATAACTAGTTAGCATCCATTGACAAGTTGAGAATGAAGATTTTTTACAGAAGAACAAATGGTAAATGTTGACTTTGGCGTATAACCAAGAAAAAAGCTGAGATGTGATATAATAAAAATAGGAATTTTTATCTAGCTATAATATATTAGAAACTTATTAACTACTTTTCTTTATTTTTCTTAAAATTACATTGTGTATCTATATTTAAGGATCCCTTAAATATAAGGATTAATTTGTAACTGTATCCCCATCCCCATCTATCAGCTTAATTAGCCTCCTAACAATCACGATTTTCTTTCCAATTTCAAAAGATTTTAAAATCATTCCCTCTTTCATACAAATCAACCAATCTCTCTCTCTCATAAAAATCAAACTATTATCTCTCTAAAATTGTAGCATCATATATTTCTTTAAATCAATTCCACCAATAACCATTAAAAAGTTTCAACTATTGACATATCCATCGACATTATCTCTGAAATTGCAGGTAGAGGGGTCTGCCATTGACATACCATTAAAAAGCTTTGAAACTTGAAATTAGATATCCGGATTTTAAGAATTTGTGATTTTTTTGGATTGGGTATTCTTGAAAACGATTGAAAATATCCTTTAGGGTTATATCTCAATTTTAAGAGAGATTGGTTAAGTTTGAAGTTGGTTTTAAGTAGAATTTCAGATTGAAACTCGAAAAAGAAGAAGTTTCGGAATTGTATTACGATTGTATGATAAATGTATCATAATTGTATCTGAATTGTATTTGATACATCAATACCTAAGACAATTATGATACAATACTAATAATATTATAATACAATACTGTATCATAATTTAAGTTTAGAGTTGGTTTTAGGTGGATGTTTTAGATTGAAACTTGAAATAGATGAAGATCAAAGTTGTATCATAATTAAGAATTGTATCACGATTGTATCATAATATCTTGTATCATAGTTGTATCACAATTTGTACCTAAAACAATACATGATATAATACTAATACAAATATAATACGATATTGTATCAGTTTAAGTTTAGAGTTGGTTTTAAGTTGTATCGTAATTGTATCAGAATTGTGTAAGAATTCTTTCAGGATTGTATCTGAATTGTATTTGATACATCAATACCTAAGACAATTATGATCCAATACTAATAATATTATAATACAATACTGTATCATAATTTAAGTTTAGAGTTGGTTTTAAGTTGTATCGTAATTGTATCAGAATTGTGTAAGAATTCTTTCAGGATTGTATCTGAATTGTATTTGATGCATCAATACATGAAATAATAGTTGATATAACACTGATACAAGTTCAATGCAATCTTGTGTGATGGATCTTCAAAATTGTATAGGATCCCATTTTGAGAAAATGTTACCATACAAAAAATATCCATTTCTTTGGTTCCATTTCTCTGGCGAGTATGACTTCTTTTTTGGTTCAAGACTTTTTTTGTCCATTTGTATTTTTCTTGTGGCTTCTTATACCAGAAGCGAGTATCTTCTATAGAGTATTCAAGAAATTGGAACAAAATATTTGGTGAAATAATATTGGAAGAAGAAGTTGCTTCCAGATCTGCGTAGAAGAAAAGGGAGGGAGGGGACTAGAGAAAAAAGGAAAGGATATAATTCAATCTCTTAATTGAATGTGCTAATAATGGGGTGCGAGCTTTTTAAGGGGGAATACATACAGTTTGTAAAAAACCTAGATACTTTTTAAAAATTATAAAATCTAGAGAAAATAGATAAATAAATTTCTATTATAGTATACAAATGAAAAACTCCCATAAAAATAGTAGTGCTAATATTTGTTTTCCATTTTCCCATTCTTAGGCGTTACTATAAGTTGCTAAAATTATCACAAACGCAAGCTAGCCTTAAGGAAAACGCTCACAAAAGCTAATATGTGGGCTATCAAAAAAATAAAATTTACAAAGAATAACATTAGCTCAAAAACAATGATGGATGATGCTTTTCGGAGTAGAAAGTGATTCTCCTTTCTTTTTTCTTCAAAATATATTTATTTTGTATAACAATGAAAACCAATATTTTAAAAATATACAGTATCGAGTTACTTATATTTAGCATATATGTTCTCATTTTTATTTTGATTATTAAAATTAAATTAAGTTACATTTGGTTTTAAAAGTAGTAAAAATTTTACTTAGGTTGCCATTTGCCAATTCCCATGAAACGTTTTCTGAAACCTGCAGGAAGAATTTTCAAAGTTCGAATTCGTTTAAGTTTTCTGGAAATCTTTTTCTCTTTTCTTTTATGAAATGGAAATTTCCCCCCCAAAGGTATATAGATTGACAGGTGGCGTGTCAACGTGGCATTTTGACTTCCACGTCAGCACCAGACTAGGCGGTGCGGGTTCCCAGGGGGAGATGGGAGACTGAAATTATGAAGCTTTTCTACCAAAGTTAACGGCTTCAATTTAGTTAACAGTTTTCCTTTTTCGAGAATTCAGTTAAAAGTTGAGAGTTGACAGCTTTAGCGTCATAAAATGCAAAAAAGGGGGAAAGAATTTTAAGACTCTTATTCAATAAAGTCACTTGAAAGGTAGCGATGAATAATTTTTTATTGTAATTGTGAATTAGTAACATAAAAAGGAAAAAAAGATCACTTACAAGATAACTTAATAACTTATTACAGTGTGATAAACTGCATTAACAATATGAAAATATTTTGAGAACAATGTCATGATCTCAAACAAGTGAATAACGTAGCGATGATGATTTTTTAACTAATAAACTGTTACAATAATATGTTTGGACGATATTTTATAAACACTTGAAAAGTATATTTTCATCTTTAAGAAACTATTAGTATTATTTTTAAAACAATACTCCATGGACAAAACAACTTTTTCTGAAAATTGTTTCCTTCTTCTTTTGGAGGAACAAAGATAACTTTACGACCAACAATTATTTAATAAATTAATATATGCGTAACAGACGTATTTTGATTCGGTTCTTTTCGGTGTACATTTTTTTATCATTAAAAAGGTTATTTGATCCGACAACAAATCTCCTAGGTATGATTATCACTTAAGAAAATAACTCCCAATAATGCCAAAATCGTGGCTATACAATAGGCTCAAATTTTAAATACAACAAGTTACAAAACTTTGAACCATGTTTCCTTTTTCTCTTTTTTTTTTTTTTTTTTTTTTTTTTTTTTTTTTTTTTTTTTTTTTTTTTTTTTTTTTTTTTTTTTTTTTTTTTTTTTTTTTTTTTTTTTTTTTTTTTTTTTTTTTTTTTTTTTTTTTTTTTTTTTTTTTTTTTTTTTTTTTTTTTTTTTTTTTTTTTTTTTTTTTTTTTTTTTTTTTTTTTTTTTTTTTTTTTTTTTTTTTTTTTTTTTTTTTTTTTTTTTTTTTTTTTTTTTTTTTTTTTTTTTTTTTTTTTTTTTTTTTTTTTTTTTTTTTTTTTTTTTTTTTTTTTTTTTTTTTTTTTTTTTTTTTTTTTTTTTTTTTTTTTTTTTTTTTTTTTTTTTTGTTTCATCTTTTTCCCATCCTATTTTATTTTGATATAGTTTCTTCAACTCGAATATTATTTCCAAGTAGATAATTTCAAAATTTACTAACCATTTTCGATAGAACATTTTTACTGAATGTTGGATCTTTTAAAAAATTAAGTTGTCTCAATATGAAATGTGTTCTCACCATGGATGGATCTAGCACTAAGTTACGGGTTCACACAGACCCAATAACTTTTGATAAATTTTGTATAGTATTAAAAAATTTACTAAATTTTTATAAATATTTAATTGAATATATTATCGTACGTTGACTTATCGTTGTAAAATTTCATAAATTATAAATTTTAAATTCGCCTCTCATTCTAGTGAGATAAAAACGAAAAGATGTTAAAACTAAAGAAAAAGTTCAGTCAAAATAAGCATGAGATTCCACCGAAAGTGCAATGAAGCCAAAACTTTTAAAAGAAGAAACAATTATATATGTGCAATATGGTAGGGTTCTCTGCATTCATTTCACCTACTCGATCCATTTTTTCTAACTTCTAAAACGAAAATACCTTTGGTCCTTTTGTGGACCCTTTTGCATCCCTCTCTCGACATCTATAAAGAACATAAACTGATGTACCAACAATAAAAGCACATATAAGCCGATGTTTAAATGTTTTAGATATGGTCATACCTGAGATGGATAGAATTCCTTCATATTTAATAAGGATTTTGGATCCTAGCCTTGAAAATAGAGAAAATCTTAATAAGAAGAGTTTTTTTCTGATATATATCATACACGACGTGAATTTAAATTAGTTTCACTCGTTCAAATGAGTTTCAGTTATCAAATGATTAACTTTTGACTTATGTTTAAAGAGAGAGGGTAGCGACGCTCAGGGTATGAGTCAAAAGCAGCACCATAGCGCTATAAGGACGGACGTTGCGCTAGAAACAATAAAAATTTAATGGGGTATTCTATTTTATCGTTCTAACTTTACCCACTTTTAAGAAAAAGTTTAACTCGTACATAAAGTATAAGTAACTTCATACAAGCTATTTTTTCTTTACTTTTTCTCCTACTCTTACTCCTACTACTCCTCCGACGACTCCTCCTCCTCCTCCTCTTTCTTCTTCTCCTTTTAGTTGTTGTACAATAGTCAACCGAATTTATATCTTGAAGTATAATGCTTTGAAGAAATGAGTATTGAATTTCGAATATCAAAAAGTGAGTTTTAAATCAAATGGGTATTATTGAATAAGCTTTAAAATATTGGCGAACCACCGTTGTTGCTGCAAAATAAGTTTATTAGATTTATTGTTGTTTTGACAAATTGATGATATTTGGAACTTATGCTCAAATTTGAGTTTATGTGGAGTAGATTTGAACCTCAAATCATGCGTTAGACTTTTGAAACTCGAAAAATAATTTTCTATTTCTGAAAAAGTTAAACATTTGCACTTCAGATGCACATGTCTTTAAGTAAATGCAAAAATTTGGTTGCACTTAAGATGTACATGACTAGCACATTCAATTTTTCGCATGCACTTAAAGACATGCGCATTTAAAGTACATACAAAAAATGAATGTACTTCAGTCATGTATTGTTGGAGGCAAAGATTGCTGCATTTCAACCATAAGCAGCTGAAGCGCATGTAAAAAATGCCTGAACTTCAGTTATAATTGTTTGAAATTTATTTATATATATAATTTCCTAACTTCAGACAAAATTTGTAATTTTAGACTTGAATTTAAGTCTTTAACCACATACGTCTGAAGTTGTGTCTTCAGTGCTAATTATTTACCATAAAAAAAATGATACTATTAGATACAACTTAAACAACAATCCCAAAATCGGTTATTTGTGCACTACTGCAATTTAGTGTGGCGATTTTGAGCTTAATGCCATACCGATAAAGTAGATGCTATTGCATTTGTCTCCTGATATATAGAATTTTTTAAATTGGATTAAATGTTCTTTTCGTTATTTAAGTTATTTGCCAAAACCAATGACCTTACTATTGACATTCGCGAAATTTTCTTAAATAACTTTATATATATACACGTTAAAAGTGTCACACGTGGCTCCACAAAAAATGACAAAAAAGAAAGCAAAGAAAAGAAAACTATTAGCCATAGAGAGTCCGCACGAATACAAATATATCATTGTTGATTGTTACATTTTGGATAAGAATAGCAAGTAAATGGCGAATTGCCTAAAGCCAAGTTGGCTAGTTCATAAAATTGAAATTGAAAATTAAGAGATGTTAGAGATCTCTTTATACAGTTGGGGGACAGCTAAGTTCATGCTGCACTTATTAGTGTTTCAAGATAAGAGAAGAAACTTCCATAAGTAAGCAAATAAAGTGATTTTTTCTCAAAGAATAGTGATATTTCAAGGCCATATATATGTCAACTTCAAATTCACATATATTGAAATTAACAGAAAGGCATAAGGGACCCATTCGAAAAACATCAAACTTTGCGTGACGAGTTGGTAACAATTTGACATTTTGAAGGTCCCCACATAAATTAATGGCTTTGAGGATTAACATGATCATGATTCACAATTCACAATCAATGAACATAGAGAGAGAGAGAGATGGAGAGGAGGACCAAAATTAATGTTGTTGGAACACTTTAAAAATGTTATTGTCTTTTGTTTTTAAAAAATTAACTACCTTCGGAGGATTCAATATACATTAGGCGGCATTTCTAAGAAGCTCGAGCGACATAGAGCAAAATCATTCATCTCAAAGGACTTACGTAATATTTATGAGGTATATTTATGTGAAGGAGTTGGTGCACGTGAACTCATGCCCCTTTTCCAATACTAAATATAATTATGTTATATTTTAAAAAAATTACTTAAATAGCGTGCGCACCCAAACTCAAAGAGTCGTAATAATCATTGGGTGCACCTTTATAAGTAAAGTTCCTAAATTCAAAAAGTACTATAGTGCAATGATCATTAGGTGCACCTTTATAAGTAAAGTTAGGGATACAAATCTCACGTCTATGTCTTGTTTTTTCCTTTTCTTTTTTCTAGAACTGAGCAAAGTTTCAAATCTCCCATTTGTGGGCATCTCTAGTATCCCTTTTTTGTGTTTTAATTAAGTATTTTTTTTTTGTTTACATTTAATTTATTCATTCAATATCTCCAAATCTAATACAGTTAAATCTTGCAAGAAAACATTTAATTATGAACCTATAATTTCAAAATGATAAAGTATGGTAAGAACTTAAAAGGTTTAATGTGTCAATATAAATCATGGACTTGCTCTTTTTAGTAGTACACCCATCTTCTTAATATTCTGAATCTGTTATTTAGAAACTGAAAAAAATTCCTGAAAAGATTTCACATTTCAGCCACCTCCAGCTGTTGATGAAGAGAAAAGGAGGAAACAAAATTCATAGATATTGCCATTAGGCTTTAATTTATTGGATGAATTGTAAGAGAAAGTCCGAGTTCTTAAACGGATAAGACCTATTACGTCTTATTTGTGACAAATTTTATAAATTTTTAATTTTCATTATGTTACTAGCTCGTTTTATTCTTTGCCATAACTACTGCAAGTTTTGTTTGTACCCTTATGAGTTTATTGGGATTTTTGTGTGAATTTAATTGTCAAACAAGATGAAAAAAATGTGGTCCTCCTTCTCTCATTCAGCTATCTTTCCGCAATGAGATAATTAAATGAGGGTAAAAGATTGCAGTTCACACTAAATTTTCTTTCTAGGAAATGGCTTTAAAAAGGGAGGGGAGAGGAGTAATCTTATTGTTGTATGGGCGAAAAACTTCACGTTATATATTTGACCTCGTCAACGAAAATGAAGTCTTTGAAGGCCATGGCGTGTAGATGTTGTGATGTGTCGACCTGATCCCAAAAGGTCGAGGTCACGTAAAGAAGGTAAATCATCGTCGAGGATGAGGTGGCTCGACAAAAGACGAAGACGAGGACGAACACCCGTCCTCGGCACGCACTAACGACTAGCTCAAGGATTTAGATTTCCTAAGAGAATATTCGAATGAATAATCCTCTCTGCTGTACTATCTAGGATTTTGTGACCCATGTATCCTTATAAATGGGAAGAGATGTAGTTCTAGAAGGGGGATTGGACATTTTTGTAAAAAACAACATTGACATTCTCTTTGATGATTTTCTCTTTATTGAATACATACAAAGTTTACCTTTACTCATCTCTTTCTATCTTTCACCTTCTTAAATCATTTTTTGCTCCATTATTACATTAGGATATTATTATCTAACAACACACGTTTAGTATTCTTCATAAACACACTAGATCTGTCATTTGGATATTAATATTGACCTAGACTAACTCTTTTCACTATAAATCTAATAGTATAAAAACCTAGATCTAAATTTTGGGTTATACAGTTTGGCGCCGTCTGTGGGAATTTCTTAGTCAAACTTTTAGTTTCCATCCAGATTTACAACTTTCGTGACTTGTTAACCTAACATGATGTAGAGTTATCCTTTCTCTCTTTGTAGACAAGGATTCCATGGCAGGTAACCAAGAAAACGGAACAAAAGCAACGGACGACGTCCTACTCAACCTTGTAAGTGCCATCGACGAAGGGTATGACACTCAAGATGAGGAGGTAACCCCCATGGCGTCCCCCAGATTAGGGAAGTCGTCTAAACCCTTCTGCAACACAACCAAACAGAACGGAAAGGGGGCTTCCACGTCCACCAGAGAAGGGGCGCCACCCGCTATGAAAAAGCTCCTAGAAGCTTGGCTAACCGATACTCTAGTCAGGGTAATGAGCAAGAAAGCCCCGTGCACAACCACAGAAACTACAGATCCATCCATGCAACGGACGACGACCAACCAACCTCTCCTACTTTAGGTAACACTCATACAATTGTTGACAGTGCAGGTGACAATGTCTTCGTTGTCCTGCTAAAAAGAATGGAGGAAATGGAAAACGAGAACAAGACGCTCAAAGAGCAGATGAATGTGCACCGGGAACAAGTAGATAAAATACAAGATGCCCCCAAATTACTACCAAAAGAGACACCGGAAGGTTCGTGGAACAGCCATACAGGGAGGAAGCTGCTCCTCATGCCATGCCAAAAACTTTCAAGATGTCATCGTACCTCCGAATCTATGACGGAACGACTGATTTCGAGGACATGTAACCCACTATGTCACAACCGTAAAAGGCAACGACCTCACCAAAGAGCAGGTGTCCTCCATCTTGTTGAAACAATTTGGTGAAACCCTCATAGGAGGAATGTTGAAATGGTATTCACAGCTGCCAGCCTATTCCAAAGAAACATTTGAAGAAATGGCAGACAAGTTTGTGACGGCTCATGCTGGTGCCAAGAAAGCTGAAACGAGGGTGAATGATATCTTCGCCATCGGACAATCCCCAGGGAAGGGACTAAGGGACTTCCTCGCCCGATTCAATAGGGTGAGGATGACTTTACCAAGCGTCTCCGAAGGAATGGCCATGGCAGCCTTTCAAAACGGGTTGAACAGAGAAGGTTCAAAGGAGACCAGAAAGCTATTGAGCCGATTGATGGAGTAGCCATCGGCCACCTGGGATGAGATCCACAATGCCTATTGTGCTGAGGTCAGGGAAAATGATGAAGACCTCAATGGTCCAACCCGACGACTCACCTCAGTATAATCCGAACCCATAAGGGAATGTAGGAACAACACGAGGAAAGACCCTCCGGTACCGCGATCAGGCAGAGATCAACATCAACCCTACATCAGGGCAACATTCCCTAACTTTCGCCGCGAGGATGGCCCCCTAGGACGAGATCAGACATCCACAGAAATGATCGAGGTATGCCACCCTACTATCTGCTCATAACTTTTGTGTGTTTCCTACAGAAGTGGTCTATGCACTTGAGAAGCTCAGAACAAAAGTGAAGTGGCCACCAAAGATGAGGTCCGACCCAAGCACCAGGAAGTCTGACGCCTTCTATTAGTTCCACTAAGAACGTGGACACAAAATAGAAGACTGGCATGCCCTAAGATTAGAGGTAGCGAACCTGCAGCAGTAAGGGCACCTCAAGGAGTTACTCAGCGACAAAGGCACGAACACCTTAGAAAGGGGTCGAGAACGCTCAGGTCCACCAAAGCCAACTCCACCCGCGCACACCAACAATATGATTATTGGCGGAAGTGACGACGCCTCTATCAACATCATCAAGTTCACCTCCACACAAATTCAAGAGATCAATAACCCACTAACGGTATGACGACCTCGAAGAAAGTATCATCTTCCATGAGTTGGATGCTGACAGTTTGACTTTACCTCACAATGATGCACTTGTTATTACTTTACGAATTCTTGATACTGATGTTAGGAGAATTATGGTGGATGATGGAAGTGGAACGTGCATCATCCACCCTCGTGTCCTTGCATATATGCGACTTGAGGATAAAATAGTGTCGCACTGTATCACACTAACAGGTTTTAACAATGCAGTTGAATGCACTTCGGGCAAGATCACTCTCCCCGTCCTCGCCGGAAGGGTGACGCTGGAGACCACGTTCCACATCATAGATCAAGACACGACGTATAACATCATCGAAGGTCAGCCGTGAGTACACCCCATGAAGGCAGTTCCCTCCAGCTTGTACCAGGTAATAAAATTTCCGACCCCTGGGGAATATTCGGCATACCAGGGGAACAAAGCAAATCCCGGGAGTGCTATCGAATCGCCCTAGACAGCACGACGACCCAACAAAAGAAAGAGAAAGAAAAGGAAGCATAGCAACAACAGGGTCGAGGTCCCTGCAGGTCGAAGCCAAGGACACCATTATAGACCTAGAGGCGGTCAAAGATGCAGGATCCACGATACAGGACCTCAACCCCGTCCAACTAGACCAAACTGACCCCAACAAAAAGGCCTATATCTGATGCAAACTCCAAAACCTAGGTAAATTCAATCAATTCTTAATAGCTAACGCAGCTTTGTTTGCCTTTAGCCATGCAGATATTCCCGACATCCCCCAAAGAGATAGATACGCACAGGCTAAATGTCGACCCATACTACGCCCCGATAAGGCAGGTTCGACGAAAGTTCAATCCTACCATCAACAAGGTCGTCCATGAGAAGGTAGAAAAACTATTGGCCAATGGCTCTATCAGGGAATCGAAGTACCCCAAGTGTATTGCCAATGTGGTAATGGTCAAAAAGAACAACGGGAAATGGAGGATGTGTGTGGACTTCACCGATCTAAACAAAGCCTGCCCAAAGGATTCATTCCGTTTCCACACATTGACTAGCTCATCGGCGTGACAACAGGATATGAGTTGCTAAGTTTTCTGGATGCTTACTCAGGCTAAAATTAGATACTCATGGAGGAAGCTGACCAAGAAAAAACTACGTTCATCACTCACAGGGGAACGTACTGCTACATGGTCATGCCATTCGGGTTGAAGAATGTGGGAGCTGCCTTTCAAAGGCTGGTCACAAAGATATTCAAAAACTAGATCAACAAAACCATTGAGGTATACATCGATAACATGTTGGTTAAATCCTTGAGGGCCGAGGATCATATCGACCATTTAAAGGAAACATTCAAAATATTGAGGATGGGATGAAACTGAACCCCGATAAAGGTGTATTCGGCGTAACTTCGGGTAAGGTTTTGGGCTTCCTGGTATCACAACACAGAATCGAGGTCAACCCAGATCAGATTAAGGCCATCGATGGGAAATCAGAACATCTAACCCCTAAGAAACAAGTCTAGAGACTAACAAGTTGAATTGCCTCCCTGTCTAGATTCATCTCGAGGTCATTTTATAGGTGCCACAAGTTCTTCAATGTATTCAAAAAGGACAACGACCTTGAATGGACGCCTGAATACATACAAGCGTTGATGGAAATTAAGGAATACAGACGAGCTCTAAACACACACTTAAATTATGCTCGCTAATCAAATATAGTATAGTATAATATCATATCCATAAGGATTGGATTTAAACAATATTCTCATAGTTTCTAGCTTGATCGCTCTCCAAGATGATAAATAATTGAGATTTATATGATTTCTAACTAAAATTAACTAAGAGTCTAGAACTACTGAATAATGACAATTGAAACAAAGATAAGCAAGGAAGTTAACAATGAAAAGAAATAGGGGTTGATAGGATAGGTGCAAGATAATTATTTGGGATCTAACTCTAGATAATTCACTTCTAATATTCAAGTGAGTCTCTCAAATTCACTCAATTATTAGTTCAACCGTTCAGCAAAAACTCCTCTCTCGATTAAGTCTTAACCTCATAAGATGAACCAATTTAAGCACGTGAAGATATGCAAGAGTGCGTAGTAGATTGGTCTTTAGGAGAAACTCTCTCGATTATCTTCCTAAATAGGTTTAATCAATAATTCAACTAGACTTTTTCGATTACTAAGAAGAATTAAAGAACTCAACCAACAAGATAATGCAAATATATCACAAGTTATGCCTCTCTCGATTACATGAACAAGTGAATATAGATGCAATAATTAAATCATCCAAAAATGCTTCAATACATAAAACTAGAGTTATAATCCACAAACAAATATCAATACACCAAATCCATCAAACCCTAACAGGGAACTACTCCATAGATATGGAGAAATTCATCACAAATAAAGTTAAAGTAATGAAAAACATAAATTCAATCCAAACTCTTGTCTTGAGTGAGGAAGGAACGATGAAATCCTTGTGCTCGTGTTCTTCCAACTCCTCATTAGCCTCTTTAGGTCGAATATATGTCAAAAGTCGAGGAATTAATATTTTTCCATGTATTTATACCAAGTAGGGTCGGGCCCAGACAAAATCACCTTCTCATAGGATTGTCACTCTATAAAATTTGCACAGAGAACTAGTTCTGATAGGCAACAGAGAAATGGGCAGCCGCCACGCGCCGCACTAGTGCAACTTTCTCAAAGTACAACTCAAATCTTGCGTTTTGACGTCCAGACTTGGTCCTTCACCCCCAAACACGATCCTGGCTTAATTCCTTGGGCATTTACTCAGACTTCAAAGCTCAAAATTACTCTAATTAATTTCATAACATCTACATCACTCGGAATCACTCCTACAAGGTATAAGACACACAATAAGTGCAAAATATTATCAATTAAAGCTCAAAACAAGTAAAGTGCAGTGAGTTATAGTGCAATAAGCGACTAAAATACGTAATTATAACCTACCATCAACACCCCACACTTAAACCATTACTCGTCCTCGAGAAATCAAACTACACTTCACATAGACATGACCCTTTTCAACAACTCTCATAACAAGAATAATTAAAACAGATTAAGCACAATAAGGTAACATCCTAACCTCAAAATTTGACTCAAAAGCACCACGCATTATTTATAACCCGCTCACTTACTCTAACATAGAGGTCAATGACATTACCTTTCCTTCATGAATCAAGTGCCCTCACACAACAGTAGAAAGTAGTTCCACACACAATAAAGATTAAGAACAGTTAGGAACTCAAGATAGAAATAATTCACTCACTCTCAGAAACAACATTCATATGCCACAAAAGACGTACCAGAGGCTTGCCCGTAGTGTACTACTCTACTAACTGAGCTCATTCATTCAAGGATCAAATAGGACTTTATTTGGTTGTAGTGTAGGCTGCGGGACGAGTAGGATACATTTAGATATAAAAGTGACTACACCTCCTTAAGCACTTTAATACATACATTTCATTGTTCAAAACCTCACACTTATGTCAAACCATAACTCCACCCTTAAATCAATATATATTAACTCCCAACTTCTTTAAGCACAATTACATCAAGAGTCACCACTATCAAAGAATATTTTGCACAACAATACACTATTTTTTCCTTTTCTTTTTCAATTCAAGTGACTCTTACTTTTTCAATACATTGCACCTTTCTCCTTATTTCATTAGTTCCACTCAAAATCCAACCCAACCACCCCACACTTCAACTTTTACAGAGTTTATCACAAATTCAAGTGCCCACGAGAGGTAAATGGTTCAAATAGATTGTCAATTCAAATAAATGGGTAAGGCTTGTAAAATGGTTGCCAAAAAAATAAGATTACATGCTCAAAGGGGTTAACTAAGATACATAACAATTAGGTGGTTAAAAGCATATAACTGGCTCAACAAAGAAATACCTATATCACTTCCAAGATTTAACAAAACTACTATTTCGCTTTGCAAACATACGAGGCAAGTTGTAGACATCAAACACAATGCACAGAATACACAAAACCTCACACATGGCACATAACTCACTCAAGATCGGACTATCAAGACACTCTAGTCAAAGTAGTTAAGCAAAGTTAAGATCATACAATTTAAGGTACTTATACAAGAGTCAAAAACTGAGCCTAAGCGTGACAGCTAAATCACTCACTATTCTCAAGGTATGATAAAGTTAAGAGACATTGTCCTCAATTCAAATCACAGCACAAGGTTTCCTACTACTCTACAAAACAAAAACTAACTACACCCGATTCAAACAAAATCTTTGGAAAAGAACCGCGACACAAAGAAAAACCAAGGTAGAATTATTACACTACCTACAAAAGAAAATCCTTTTATCTAATTCTTTCGACTTTAATCCTTCAAGAAACCCGTCGAATGATATCCATCGTCGTTAAAAATCAAAAAAGTTTCAATTTTTTATGGGTTTTGTTTCAAAGGTTTTTCAATTTTTTCTATCTCTAACTACTACAACTAACAAAAGAAAAACTAAAAGTACTACACATACATACAACGTACAAATATCCCCCAGCCCATATTTTAAGTTGTGGCATGTCCCCATGATACACAATTAAAAAGTATAAGGTAAAGGAAACTTCTCTGAATATCTAGTCGGGGTCTAAGTCAAAGTTGGGCTCCATTCCTCGCCTTCAAACTAATGCACACATCCACACCTAAAGCTTCTTCTCGGCCTTCTTAGGGTACACCTCACACTTATCTTTCTCGCTCAGTACAACCTTCTCTTTTGAGCCCTTTACTTTTTGCTCAACACTTGCAGTTGGCTTTTCCTTTTGTGCCCCCTTTTCTACATTCATATCAATAGTCACCGTCTCCTCACCCACTCTAAGCATGAGTTTCCTCTCGTGTATATCCAATATTGTTTTACCCGTTGCTAAGAATGGTCTTCCTAGGATGAGGGGGACCTTCTTGTTCTCTTCCATTTTCATCACTATAAATTCTACAAGAAATACGAACTTATCCACACGAATTAACACATCTTCCACTATCCCCTCGGTTATCAAAGTTGTTTGGTCTGCCACCTGCAAAGATATTGGCACCAACCTTATCTCTCCAATATCCTTCTCAAGTTTCCTGTAAATAGTAAAACTCCATAGATCTCCACACTTTTGTGAGAGTTTATTTTGCAATATTGCACTGCAATGCTCTGTGAGCTTCACCACTGAGGTCTCCTCTATTTTCCTCTTCTTTGTTAGGATCTCCTTCAAGAATTTGGCATAGGCAGGGATTTGTGAAAGCACTTCTATGAATGGCAAATTTACATGAAACTGTTTTAACACATCCATAAATCTCTCAAACTGCTTGTCCAACTTTTCTCAATATAGCTTTTGAGGGAAAGGTAAAGTAGGCATATGCTTGCTCTCTTCAGGTTCCTCCCTTCTCAATTTTTCTTCCTTCTTCTTTTTTATCAGCTTTTATCTTCCCCTTCTTCTTTTTATCAACATCATTTTTCAACTGCTCCCCACTTTATTTTTCGAGTTTAACATCATTTTGGATCGGGGTGGGATCTTTCAACTCTTGCCCACTTCTCGGAGTTACATCATTTACTATTTCTTTGAGATTCTTTTCAGTGTTAGCGGGGAAAGTGCCTGAAACCCTCTCAGATAATATTATTGCAATCTGTCCCATTTGTCTCTCCAGGTTTCAAAGACCAGTGCCCAATTCTTTGATACCTGCTCCATGAGCGTCCAGCCTCTCATCTGTCTTGATAATAAAAGCCTTAATTAGATCCTCTAGACTAGGCTGAATGGGCTGTTGAGGCTGAAATTGCTGCCTCTGCTAATTTTGGTATGCTGGAGCTCCTTGTCCCTGCGGTCTAGAGTTATTTTGTTTCCAAGCATTCGCAGTACCTCCAGGTGAACTCCATGAAAAATCGAGGTGCCTCTAACCCATTGCATTGAAATTGTAGTTTCCCACAACACTCGCTTCCTCAATTGAGGCTTGACACCCATGAGTAGGGTGTCCTCTTCTACATATATCGCAGGCTGCATGAGGCTCATTTTGTATCGAGGCCAAGGTCAGCTCTCGTATCTCTTTAGCCATAACATCCAACTGTACCTGCACAGATGTGTTAGCATCAACCTGGTGAACACCAGTCGATCTTCTTCTTTCAGCACTCTCAAAGGGCCACTGATTAGCATCTTTAGATAACTCATCAAGGATTGTGACTATCTCCTCTGGAGTCTTCTTCATCAAAGGGCCTCCACCTATCTGCATTGCTCAATGTTCTACGTGAGGCCGGTGTCAATCCATCCCAAAAGTCCTGAAGTTGCATCCAGAGTTCAATTCTGCTATGTTGACACTTTCGAACAATGTCCTTAAACCTCTCCCATGCTTCAAAAACAGTTTCCGTATCTTTCTGACAGAAGTTATGGATTTCTCTTCTGAACTTGCCCGTCTTAGCTGAGAAGAAATATTTATCAAGAAATTTTCTGGTCATCTCCTCCCAAGTTCTAATTGATCCCGTGGGCAAGCTTCGAAGCCACTATTTTGCATCATCTTTAAGAGAAAAAGGGAATGCCCTTAAATACACTACATCTTGTGACACCCCATTATATTGAAAGGTGTCCATAATCTCCTTGAAGCCCATTAGATGTGTGTTTGGATCTTCGTTTGTCTTCCCTCTAAAGACATATCAATTCTGAAGAGTTTGAAGCAATCCTTGCTTCAACTCGAAATTGTTTGGTGCAATTGGAGATGGTCTCATACTTGATAGTCCTTGGTTATAAACCGGTCTAGCATAATCTCCAAGTGGTCTCCCAGGCAAGGGAGCTATATTTCCAAACCGGTCTGCACCCAAGGGTTGATTTTGAGCAATTCTACGACTCCTCTCTTCTTCATAGATAATCTATGCATCTATGATAGCTGCTTTCTCAGCATCCCGTGCAACTTCTTCTCTTCATTGGGTTGCTTCTCTCGCAGCCAAATCTACAATTATCATCACCGTTTCCAGCCATAGGTGCTTTTTGGTTGAGGATTGCTCAACCTTTTCTAACATCTCAGTGAGATTTCTTTCCTTCCTCAGCTGTCGTAGTTGTTTTTCAATTTCTGGCTCGTATGGTAGCACTTCTTTTGCAGAAGCTCGATTCATGCATCACTCTAAATATGTCATCTGCGCAAAGTTAAAGAACACCAAACGTAAAAAGAGAAAATAAAATAAAAATAAAAGAAAACTCCCTGAATTATCAGTACAAACTATTTCAAACACTATTGATTGCCAATCCCCCGCAAATGCGCCAAAATTTGACGAGCTCGAAACACACACTTAAATTATACTCGCTAATCAAATATAGTATAGTATAATATCATATCTACAGGGATTGTATTTAAACGGTATTCTCGTAGTTTCTAGCTTGATCGCTATCCAATATGATCACCAATTGAGATTTATATGATTTTCAACTAAAATTAACTAAGAGTCTAGAGCTATTGACTAATGACAATCGAAACAAAGATAAGCGAAAAAGTTATCAGTGGGAAGAAATAGGGGTTGATAGGATAGGTGCAAGATAATTGTTTGGGATCTAACTCTAGATAATTCATTTCTAATATTTAAGTGAGCCTCTCGAATTCACTTAATTAATAGTTCAACCATTCAGCAAAAACTCCTCTATCGATTAAGTCTTAACCTCACAAGATGAACCAATTTAAGCACGTGAAGATATGCAAGAATGCGTAGTAGATTGGTCTTTAGGAGAAACTCTCTCGATTATCTTCCTAAATAGGTTTAATCAATAATTCAACTAGACTTTTTCAATTACTAAGAAGAATTAAAGAACTCAACAAACAAGATAATGCAAATATATCACAAGTTATGCCTCTCTCGATTACATGAACAAGTGAATATAGATGCAACAATTTAATCATCCAAAAATGCTTCAATACATAAAACTAGAGTTATAATCCACAAACAAATATCAACACACCAAATCCATCAAACAATAACAAGGAACTACTTCATAGATATGGAGTAATTCATCACAAATAAAGTTAAAGTAATGGAAAACATAAATTCAATCCAAACCCTTGTCTTGAGTGAAGAAGGAACAATGAAATCTTTGTGCTCGTATTATTCCAACTCCTCCTTAGCCTCCTTAGGTTGAATATGTGTCAAAAGGTGAGGAATTAATGTTTTTCCATGTGTTATACCAAGTAGGGTCGGGCCCAGACGAAATCTCCTTCTCCTAGCCAAAATAGGATTGTCTCTATGTAAAATTTGCACAGGCGCGCTGCATGGGGCGATGCGCCATGCGGGGCATTAGTGTGGAAATCCAGAGAGCTAGTTCTGATAGAAAGTAGAGAAATGGGCAGCCACGCCGTGCCATGTGCCGTCCCACGTTTCGCACTAGTGCAACTTTCTCAGAGTACGGCTCAAATCTTGCGTTTTGACGTCCAGACTTGGTCCTCGACCCCCGAATACGATCCCGGCTTAATCCCTTGGGCTTTTACTCAGACTTCAAAGCTCCAAATCACTCGAATTCATTCCATAACAGCTACATCACTCGAAATCACTCTTACAAGGCATAAAATACAAAATAAGTGCAAAACACTCTCAATTAAAGCTCAAAATAAGTAAAGTGTAGTGAATTAGAGTGCAGTAAGCGATTAAAGTACGTAATTATAGCCTACCGTCAAATACCTATCGTCGCCACCCTTGCTCTCAAAGCCCGTGGAACATCTCCTTGTCTACCTTATTATTTCAAAAGTAGCGGTAAGTGCAGTCCTAGTTCGACAAGACAAAGGTACGCATTCTCTAATTTACAATATTAGTAAAACACTTATCGACTCTGAGACGAGGTACCCTCACCTCGAGAAACTAGCTTTACGAAAGCTTAGGCCGTATTTCCAGTGCCACTCAATCTCGGTCGTCACCACCTTTCCTTTGAGATGTTTTTGCACAAACCCGAGTTGTCGGGGTGGTTGGCCAAGTGGGTGATCGAATTAATTGAGCACGACATCACTTATCAGCCCCGCACAGAAATAAAATCATAAGTGCTCACTGATTTTGTCGCGGACTTTAGTGCCAAAGTAATACCCGAGGTTGAGATAAAAACTACTCAAGACTCTCACCTAACACAGGACCTCTGGGTCCTACACACTGACGGTGCATCCAATGCTTGCGGGTCTGGACTGGGACTCGTACTCGAAGTTTCCATCGGCGAAGTCGTTCAATCTATAAGATGCCCAGATATGACTATTAACGACGCCGAGTATGAGGCCGTAATTGTAAGATTGAGACTACCACTTGAATATGGGGCGAGACGTTTAAAGCTACGCTACGATTCTCAGCTCATCGTCAACCAAGTTACCGGGACTTTCTAGATCAAAAAGCCAAGGTTGTAGAAATACCGGACGGAGATATGAAAATTTTTGCTTCGACGAATGATAACTCGACCAAATTCCATGAACTCAGAATGTAGAGGCAGACGACTTCACTAAATTGGCCACCACAACAAAAATCATAACTCTTGGGGATATGAGTGTGGTACACCTCCTCAGCTCGACATTAGACCACATCGAGGTGAAATCTGTAAAATTAAATTGGGACTGGTGCAATGGTATTATAAACTATTTGCAGGATGGTACCCTCCCAAACAACAAAAAAGAATCCAGAAAGCTGAGAATGCAAGCCGCTAGGTACAACCTCCTTTGCAGCGGCTTGTATAAGAGAACGTATGGCGGCCCCTTAACAAAATGTTTGGGCCCAAATCAAACCCAACGTGTTCTCGAGAAAGTACTTGAAGGCTACTGCGGCAGTCACTCCGGTGACCGAGCACTAGTCAGGTGCCTCATACGGGAAGGATACTATTGGCCCACCATGAAAAAAGACGCCCTCGAATTCATAAAGAAATGCGAAGAGTGCCAGGACGAGGTAATGTTAAATTCTTTTAGTTTAACTGACTACTTCTCTAAATGGGTGGAAGAAGGCGCATTCGCCCAAATGCGTGAGCAAGATGTAATCACCTTCATATGGAAGAACATCATCTGCCAATTTGGCTTGCTAAAGGAAATAAGCTGCGACGACGGACCCCAGTTCACGGGAATAAAACACCACTGAGTTTTTCTCAAAATGGGACATTAAAAGAATACTCTCAACCCCTTACCACCTAGCCAGCAACAGGCGAGCAGATTCTTCCAACAAATCAATCTTGAACATCATGAAAAAGAGACTCGAAGATGCCAAGGGATTGTGGCCGGAGATACCCCAATAGTATTGTGGACACACAGAACGACCCCAAAAACAAGCACATGAGAAACACCTTACTCCCTAGTCTATAGAACGAAAGTGGACCTATCGGTTGAAGTAGGAGAACTTAGCCTAAGATATACCAATGAGAGTGGCATTGACAATGACAAAAATAGAAGACAAGATCTTGACGAGATCGATGAGCGAAGGGACATGGCCTACATAAGAATGGTCGCACAAAAACAACAAGCAGAACGCTATTATAACAAATAGGCCAAGGTACGATTACTCAAAATCGGGGAGTACATGCTCAAAGCTAAGGCCCAAGTAGGAAGAGACCCCCGAGAAGGCAAATTAGGAGCCAATTGGGATGGACCGTAAAAAATCATTGACAAGGCACACAATGGCTCATTCCAACTGGAGACATTGGACGGAAAACTCTTACCAAACAATTGGAACATCAACCACGACAAATACTTCAACTTGTGAGAAATAAGGAATGCCCGTATGTTGTACTCTTTTTCCCTCACTTGAGTTTTGTCCCAACAAGATTTTCTCAAGGATGTTTTTAATGAGGCAACAGACGGAACATTTCGAGTTGGAGTATGCGAGAACAACTCTATTTCATTGCCTGACTCCTCAAGAATCTCCGAAATGAACAATGAAGGGACTAGCTATACTAGGACTGGGACTGGAACGCTAGCCGGAACCCAAAACTTATAGTTGTCTCCAAAATGCCTCAGGGTGAATCAATGTAATCAATACAATGCTATTATAATAAATGAGATCCTTGTTTAGTGAAACCGCTCTCCTAAGTCCTCGACTGTAATGACCCGATCAGTCGTTTTACTTTCTAGAACTCTGCTCCCCTAAATAAGACTCATCGTATGTGCTTTTATTATTTTATGACTTGCGAGGATGGTCGGTTCGGGATTTGGAAGGGTTCGAGTTGAAATCGGAACACTTGGTTCCTAAAGGTTGGCAAAAAGGACGTTTTGAATAAACGACCTCGGAATCGGGATTTGATGGTTCCAGTAGGTTTGTATGATAAATTTAGACTTGGGCATATGTTCGGATCGAGTTTTGGATGACCCAGGAGCGTTTCGATGCCTAATATTGATAGTTGGCAACTTGAAGGTTTTAAAGTTCTTTAAATTTGGTTTGGTGTAGGTTTTGATGTTGTAGAGGTCCGTTCGGGATTCTGAGCCTGGGAATATCTCCGTAGGATGATTTAAGACTTGCGCGCAAAATTTGGTGCCATTCCGAGCAGCTTAAGTACGATTCAGCGCATTCAGAGTAAATTGGAAGAACTTGAAGTTCATAAGTTGATTTGATTTGGTTTGGGTGTGATTCCTATTTTTGATGTTGTTTTATGCATTCCAAGGGTTAGAGCGACTTCGTTTTATAATTTCAAACTTGTTGGTATGTTTGGACGGGGCCCCGGGAGCCTCAGGTGTTAATCGGACGAGGCGCAAAACTCATTTGGACTTGGAAGAGTAGCTGAAGCACCAGGTTTATGGTGTAATCGCACATGCGGAGGGTTAGCCGCAGGTGCGAGCTCAAAGAAGTGAGCCATGGGCCGCATAAGTGGCGCAACACAGGCTATTCAGTGATCATAGAAGCGACGAAGGGACCACACCTACAGAAGCGCAGGTGCGAAGAAAGCGGTCTCGTAGAAGGGAGCTGTTGGTCGCAGAAGAGAAGAAGTAAGCTGAGGGGGAGGACCGTATCTGCGAGGCCCTTTCCGCAGATGCGGAGCCGCATATGCGGCCAAGGAGTCGTTGGTGCGGAAATTGCTGAAGGCAGAACTTTCATTTTTGTCGGGGTTTGAACATTTTGGGGTCATTTATTTTACTCTTGGGGCAATTTTGGAGCTGGTTAGAGAGAGGTTTTCACTATCTATTCGAGGTAAGTAATTTCTACCTAATATGAGTTAAATACATAGTATATGGGTAGATTTTAACATGTAAATTGTGAAAAATTATGGGTTTAGTTAAAAAACCTAGGTTTTGATAAATATAGAATTTAACCACGAAAATGGTTATGTAATTGAGTGAAAACTATATATTTAAGTTCATGAGATTATGGGTAACAACTTTCTTCAAATATTTTTGGAATCCGGGCACGTGGGCCCGAGAGTGAATTTTAGGAATCCTTCAAATTGGGGTTGGATAATCACTCTAATAGTTTGAATATAAACTTTTGAACATGTATTGATTAATTTATATAACGTCTGACTAGTTTTGGATTGTTCGGCACCGAGTTGGGACTTTAGAACGGAATTTTGACCGAAAAGTGGGCTTTGAGACGAGGTAAGTCTCTTGTCAAACCTTATAAGAGGAAAATTACCCCATAGGTGATTTAAATTAATGTTTGCCTCTAATTGTGGGGGGATACGTACGTACAAGGTGACGAGAGTCAGTGCGTAGCTACTATTTATGTTGTGTCCGGGTAGTTTAGGACCCAAATCATGAATTATTTGAAATGTCGCACCCTATTTGTTAATTAAAGTGCCTACGATATACTAAAACTGGTTAGAGGAATTTTGAAAGTTTGTTAATGGAGTTTGTACTACATTGTGTGCTAGCCTTTAATAACGTTAAGTCAAATGCTTACAAAGTATCCTCTCTCCTTGTGGAGCGGGCAGAACGCCTCAACAGTAGATAGATGCATCTATGGTTCGTGCCGCTCGACCCTCGGCGATGTACACATTATTCTGGATCGGGCCGTAAGACCTCGACATAATCGTGTGTGTTAATACTCAGAGTTTAATTATATATTTGATATCATTTCATGGCTTGAAAGGTTAAAAGTATACATGATGGAATTAATCTGGAATTTACCATGTGCGAAAGAAATTCATTGCTTCCTTCTTGTTATTGAGTTATTATTATTATTTACATAACCCTTGCTATTTAGAACTTCTGTACTTTTATTGGTAGTCCATAGTAAGTGTCGATGTCGACCCCTCATCACTACTTCTTTGAGGTTAGAGTTGATACTTACTGGGTACATGTTGTTTATGTACTTACGCTACACTTCTGCACTGACCGTGCATGATCTGAGGCAGGTGCATCTAGCGGTCCTACCGGCGCACATCCCAGATATCCCGAGGCCTAGTGGTGAGCTGCTTCCTGAGCTGTTCTGCAGCACCTAGAGTCTCTCTTTTGTATTTATATTCTGTCTACTTTATTTCAGACAATAGTTAGAGTTTTGTATATTCTAATAGTTGCTCATACACGTGTGATACCATATCTTGGCACGCACTCTATAAGACTTTATAGTTTTGGGGTATTTACATATTTATGCTTGCATTATGACGTTTTCATTTTGAATCATTCGACTCTCTCTATTTCTCGAATTTCTAAACAAATGGGAATTAATTACTGGGAAGTTGTTTAAAGGAAGAAATCATGTAGTAAATTCATCATAGGCTTGCCTAGTGGCGACGTTAGGTGCCATCACGACCTATAGGAGAAATTGGGTCGTGACATCGACTTAACTCAAAGGTACGTTCGACCAGCTGGAACAACACCTATCATCCCTCGGCCTCGACTTAACTCAAGGGTACGTTCGACTAGCTCGAACAACACCTGTCGGCCCTCAGCCTAGACTTAACAAAAAGGTATGTTCGACTAGCTCGAACAAAACCTATCGGCCCTCAGCCTCGACATAATAAAAAGGTACGTTCGACTAGCTTGAACAAATACCTATCGGCCCTCGGCCTCGACTTAACGAAAAGGTATGTTCGACCAGCTCGAACAACACCGATCGGGCCTTGGCCATGACTTAACGGAAAGGTATATCTCGAATAACACCTATCATCCCTTGGCCATGACTCACCTACGTTCGACTAACTTGAACAAAATCCTTCGGCCTTGGGCCACATCTTAACTAAAGAAGCATGTCTGACTAGCTCGAACAAAACTCCTTGAACTGTGGCCACTCAACCCTATGACCATCGCAACCCAAAAAACAACAACGAAGGAAGAAAGTACAAAAGCAAAACACACAAGTATAGATAAAAGAAATGTAAAATAAGAAAGGTATGTACAAAGCAAAAAATCAACTTTAATATTTGAATAAGAAGTCTTTACAAAGGCGCACGAAGGCACCTAGAAGAGAAAAGTACAAAAATCTAAACAAAAACAAAGGCAAAATATCTAATGGCCTTCACCGCCCTAGTCTCCGCCACCCTCTCCATCCTCGTCTTGACTGTAGGCAGAGTCATACCAAGCACTGCCTTCGAGCTGGTCAACATATTCTTTATCTGAATCCTTGCCATCAGCCTGAGGCATGTCAGGATCATAACTTAATGCCAATAGATCCTTACGAGTCTTAGCTCGAGCCTTATCCAAGGCTATTTCGAAGACGAAGTCAATCTGACCCATTTCCCGGACCAACTCTATTTGGGCCTCAGGAAGGATCCACTCCTCATATCGCTCTCGAGGGAAGGCAAAACATTTAGAGGCAGAAGAAGTAGAGGGTCATATAAGCAGTTTGACATTCTCACCCTCCACAGCAGAAACCCACCCGAGAAGCTCGGTGTTCTCCCTCTCCAACTCACCAATCCTTTCCTAGAGTATGTCTTCTTTAGCTTCGGCCGTCGACCGAACATTGTCCTGATTAGCACGAAGGTCTCTGTTCGCCAATTCCTAAAGAGCAGCCTTTCTCTAAGTCTCCATCTAGGAGCGTCTCCTCGAGCCGTTGCTTCCTGTCAGTGACATCTCCCCTAAGCCCGTCCATTTCGAACTGGTTTTCAGTCAACTGACCTTGTAGTTGATCAACTCGGCTCTGGATATAGCGACACCGGACTTCTAAGCCCCTATTCAATTCAAGCTCCTCCTCTTTCCTTTCAAAGCGCCCTCAAGAGCGCTGACCGCTCCACAGATACGAGCAACTCTTCATCCTTCTTTCTCAGCTCCTCCCTCAGGGCAAGAGTGTCGCCCTCCTCGTAAAACTGCCTCTCGACCTCCTTATACTTCCCGCGAAACTCCTCGTACTTCGTCGGTAATTTTTGGTAAATCTCTTTTCATTTTTTCTCTCTCACACGTTCTCGATATCCAAGATAATGGACTGAACACAAAAACAAAGTTGAGTAAGTAAAAGTAAGACTCGGAAGCAAACTGAAGCTAAGAAGAGAGAATGAGAAAAAAAGGAAAACAATTATCCTGAAAGTGAGGCCAGCAATGCTCCTGGATAGGGTGCTATCACTCAGCCCCCCGAGGGTCTCATGCTTGGCTTCAGCAGAGGGGATAGAAGACATGAACCACGTCCTCAATATCTTTAAGCAAATCATGATTCACTGGGATCGTAATAGTCCTTGATCCCCCTTCTATTCTAACTTCGACCTGAGTAGTCCCGCTATCGATCATCTCGAGATCCTCAGGATCGAGGTCAGAGTCGGAGTCATCGCCATTGAGTTCAACCATCTCATCACCTTGCTCGATGGGCATCTTGTCTTTTCCCCTATCAGTAGGAAGAGCCTCTTGATCCGGCCCAGAAGACGAGGCCTCCCCGCTCCCAGGACGTGCTGAATCACCATCGAAGACGTTCACATCAACTTCCTCCCCTTTAAGTCATAAATGAACAACAACCCCAATCTCCTCCAAACCAGGTGTAGGTGCCTCAAAGGCCGCCCTAACATCCTCGTTGATAAATATTGTCACGGTCTCTTGCACCACGATCTCATCCTCAAATAAGGTGACTGCTACGGGAACATCTGCTCCCGCGTCTACGACCTTCTTCTTACGGGGCCTCAAGTCCGCATCATGCAGGGAAACCTCCTCATCCTTGATATAAGACGGAGCTAAGGACGGGACGGGCACAACAGTCGAGATCGAGGTGGGGGTAGAGGAAGCGGCAACCCTTCTTCTCCTAAAGGAAGGCTTCAATGCCACGTTCCTTCCCCTGATAGAACCTAGAAGAAGTGCAAAAATGATGAGCACAATAAATAGGCGAGTACAACACAACGCCTTTCAAAGGACTTCATTACCTTTTAGAGGAATGATCGGCTTGAATTTCTACCAGAAGATCGACCAATCTAGAATCCCTGTGGTATAGGGAAGGACCTGCACAAGGTGCACCACCAATAGGTAGAGCAATAGCTACAAAACAAAAAAGGCTAAGTCACAAACTCAAAATATAACACTTCGTGAAAAAGCAAAGGCAAGAATGAATACTTACGAGTACGGTTCCAAGCATCAGAGAAATCTACGGCATCGGTCACGGCGGTTTCGATCTTGATAAAAATGAAGTCAAGCCAGAACTGTCGACTACCCTTGTCGTCGATCCTGACAATAAGAGATTTGCTTCCACGGTGGCAGATATTTAACATCATGTCGCGGTAGAAGGTTGGCATAAACAAGTGCATAATATGTCGAAGAGTGACCTCACCTGCGGGTATAAGTTCATCCTAGTCAGAGATGCCATATTTAGCTTTGAATTCCGCTAGGAATTCAACCGTCAAAGAGGATCAGAAAACCTCAGTCACCGCCTCCTGCGGCCGCTGCAAATCGGGCTTTGCATCGAGGTTACGAGGGATAACTTCTTCCACTGACAGAAGAGCCTATGCTTCAATGATGGAGGTGGCATCTCCTCCACGAATAGAGGCTGTAACAAACAACGAAGTAGCTGGGATATCCTCATTCACGCCAGAAACCTCTCCACTGCGAACACCGGAAGGTAAGTCAGACATGATTGAAGAAGTTCAAAGAATGTTAGAGAGAAAAATAGTTGAGAAAATGAGAGGGAAAGTTATAGGGCAACAAACAAGAGAAATAGATTCAAGGAAAGCCAAGGAAATTTTAAGTAGCAGCAAATGATGGTAAAGCATGAATAATAATAATCATCCCCTCTTTATAGAGAAGAAATGTCGAATCTGAAATGACTCGTCATGATTACAGCCAAAAATCAAAACGGCAGAACCAATCCAAAGGTTGCGCGTGTACTCACACGACGTATCGGGAACATGCGTCATCATGATGAATGACGTCACGTCCCATCCACGTTAGGCTCTCCCTAAAGGTTTGCTAGGAAAATCGAGACAAAAATAGTTTGAAATATGTGGCTCCTATGACGCCACGTCATCCGCCTTAGATGATGATCACGATCACTATTATTCACTTATCGAGCCCGCCCACGAGGATGACCTCGACAAGTGGAGGGACTAACTATATGCGTGAAAAACTTCACGTCATTATTTGACCTGGTAAAAGGGAGATAAAGCCTTTGACGGCCGTGACATGTCGATGTTGTGATGTGTCGACCTGGCCCCAAAAGGTCGAGGTCACGTAAATAAGGTAAATCATTGTCGAGGACGAGGTGGCTCGACAGAAGACGAAGACGAGGACGAGCAGTCGTCCTCGGCACGCAGTAACGGCTAGCTCAAGGATTTGGATTCCATAAGAGAATATTCTAGTGGATATTCCTTCCTGCTGTACTATCTAGGATTTTGTGGACCATGTATCCTTATAAATAGGAAGAGATGTAGTTCTAGAAGAGGGGGCGGAACATTTTTGTAAAGAACAACATTGACATTCTCTGTGAAGATTCTTTCTTTATTGAATAATACAAAGTTTACCTTTACTCCTCTCTTTCTATCTTTCTCTCCTGATCCAAGATGAATCGGAATATTCAAGTGATTACCATTATCCATTATTGTTAGAAGGATCAGTGAAAAATCTCACCCTTGTCAGGTGAACCTTGTTCCATTTGTTATTTAAATACCATTTATTGTCGTTTATTGCTATCTTTCACCTTCTTAAATCATTTCTTCTCAATTATTACACTAATATATTATTATCTAACAACACACATTTAGTATTCTTTATAAACACGCTAAATGTGTCATTTGGATTTTAATATTGACTTGGATTAACCTTTTTCATTATAAATCTAATTGTATAAAAATCTAGATCTAAATTTTGGGTTATACAATTGTAAATTGATTTCTTTTTATTTTTAGTTAATAATCTTGACATAATCCTCCTTAGTTCCATCGATTGGAAAAACACAAAAAGAGAGAGCAAATTCGAATTCTTGCAAAGAAGGGGTAACCAAAAAAAAACAGAAGCAGATTACAACAGATTGGTCTCATAATTTGGGAAACCATTTTTCTATATCTGAGCATTTATCTATATCTCTAACTTTTGGATTAATTGAAAAATATTTCTTTTTCCCTCAACAAATTGTTATCATTGCTTGCCTATAATGTCTCAACAAAATATAATGAATTAGAAGATAAATAATTTGTGGGAAGGAAAAGAATAGAAGACTCACTATCATTGAATTGGCAAAGCACAATAGAAGAGAAGAATCACTATCATTGAATTGGCAAAGCACAATAGAAGAGTTCTCATTCTCTCCACATCTGAGATTAGACATCATGGTTTTTAAGTTTTTGTCATCATTTCAAATACAGTATTTATTTTAAAACTTTGTGAAAGGAATAAATGATCACTCCATTTATTGTGGATGGCAGCTAAGGCATTTTGTTTTCCATTGCTCTCACCTTTCATGCCTTTATCAACTTGATAATAAGTGATAACTATAATTCATATCCTCATATTCCTCCTCAAAATCACAACTCAGAAAAAAAAAAAGTTTTTGAGGTGGGGTGGATTGNACATTGACATTCTCTGTGAAGATTCTTTCTTTATTGAATAATACAAAGTTTACCTTTACTCCTCTCTTTCTATCTTTCTCTCCTGATCCAAGATGAATCGGAATATTCAAGTGATTACCATTATCCATTATTGTTAGAAGGATCAGTGAAAAATCTCACCCTTGTCAGGTGAACCTTGTTCCATTTGTTATTTAAATACCATTTATTGTCGTTTATTGCTATCTTTCACCTTCTTAAATCATTTCTTCTCAATTATTACACTAATATATTATTATCTAACAACACACATTTAGTATTCTTTATAAACACGCTAAATGTGTCATTTGGATTTTAATATTGACTTGGATTAACCTTTTTCATTATAAATCTAATTGTATAAAAATCTAGATCTAAATTTTGGGTTATACAATTGTAAATTGATTTCTTTTTATTTTTAGTTAATAATCTTGACATAATCCTCCTTAGTTCCATCGATTGGAAAAACACAAAAAGAGAGAGCAAATTCGAATTCTTGCAAAGAAGGGGTAACCAAAAAAAAAAAAAAAACAGAAGCAGATTACAACAGATTGGTCTCATAATTTGGGAAACCATTTTTCTATATCTGAGCATTTATCTATATCTCTAACTTTTGGATTAATTGAAAAATATTTCTTTTTCCCTCAACAAATTGTTATCATTGCTTGCCTATAATGTCTCAACAAAATATAATGAATTAGAAGATAAATAATTTGTGGGAAGGAAAAGAATAGAAGACTCACTATCATTGAATTGGCAAAGCACAATAGAAGAGAAGAATCACTATCATTGAATTGGCAAAGCACAATAGAAGAGTTCTCATTCTCTCCACATCTGAGATTAGACATCATGGTTTTTAAGTTTTTGTCATCATTTCAAATACAGTATTTATTTTAAAACTTTGTGAAAGGAATAAATGATCACTCCATTTATTGTGGATGGCAGCTAAGGCATTTTGTTTTCCATTGCTCTCACCTTTCATGCCTTTATCAACTTGATAATAAGTGATAACTATAATTCATATCCTCATATTCCTCCTCAAAATCACAACTCAGAAAAAAAAAAAGTTTTTGAGGTGGGGTGGATTGTGATGGACCTCAAAAACTTTAGGTCGTTTGGTTGGAATAAAAGTTATATCGGGATTAGTTATATTGAGATTAGTTATAATGAGATTAATTATGTTGAGATTGGTTATTCTGGTATTATTTTTTATTAACCGTTTGATATGTTGTATTAATTCTGAGATTGTTAATTTTATTGCTTTATGGTGTGATAACTTATCCTGAGATTATTATTCTACTCTCTGACTGGTATAAGTTATTCAAGTACTATTTTTAATTATGTGATAACTTATTCCAGAATTAATAACCAAACAAAGGGATAAAGTGATGCTAAATTTTTATCCCAAAAAATATTTTTTGCTTGTCCATCATAACAAAAGGCAAAATTTAAGTTCCTAGTGGATTTGAGATTTAGGAGGGAACTTAGTTAGACTCAATGGCGAAGATACTTTTTAATAAAGGATGTTATCTAACACTGTTTCGTATTATTTTTTGATGTGTATAATAAATAGTAATATTTTTTCCAAAAAAGTAATATGTGTGTTTATAATAGGTGACATATCTTGAAAACATTACAAACGAATATCAATTTAGGACAGAAGCCGAATTTATAAGAATTAGCCGATACTAGAACAAACACATGCATACTTCCTGATAATATTTTGCTACTCACTCTATCTCAATTTATGTGACACCGTTACTATTTAGAGAGTCAAATAGATTTTTTAAACTGTAATTTTTTCATATACTTTTTAAAAATGTCGAGTTATTAATTATTATATTTATAATTTTTTTTTATGTAGATTCTAAATAAATAAATTTACTTTAAAATTTTAAAAATTGTGTATCCAAATTTACACCAAAAATTCATTAAATAGTATTGACCCTCTTACTTTGAATCATATCACCTAAAGTGGGAATGAGAAAATATTCTTTAAGACGGACTTGGCTAGTTGGCTTGGCCTCCAAAGTAAAGGGCGGAGGATCCTACTCATTAGCACATTCGAAATTGTAGATTAGTATAAATGTTGAAAATATATCATTTAGTGACATTGTGAGGCCATTTCATCATGATTACTGAGATAAGCTTTACACGTTAGACTCATTTCTTATAAGATGTACTTGGCTTGGACCATTAGGAAAGAGAAGTACCCTACCATTCAAGGATATTTTCTACCAAGAATAATGCTTATCATCATAATTAACAAGGACGTTTTTGTTGGTCATGTACTTTTAACCATGCATTTGGATATAATATATTCTAATAATTGTCATGATTAAAAGTCTAGAGGGGAGATTATATGGATATATACTATTAACCATAAGATTAGTTTAGATATAGTATTTATTATGAAATAATTATTTATTCAGTTTTAATAAAGTTTTAAATAGATCATATATTAGTCTGTCTCCTTTGCTTATATAGTAGATGATATAATATATAGAGTTTAGTTTATACACGAAAAATTAAATAATCGGTTCTTATAAGTATAAAGTTTTAGTTCACAATCTAATGATGGAATTGGACAAATCACCATGGATAATTCTAGCACAAGATTAAATATAATTTATCTTGATTAAGGGAATGGTTTAATTCCAACTTTTTATGCTAGTACATTTTGTATGCATTGAACGTATCAAGTAGAGATACGTATTTTATACTAACGTAATAAAATAAACTCTCTATCCATTAAATATACTTATACTCTTAATCTTGATATAATTATTATTAGCTGTGTATATTATTATTGTTTTAATTTATTGAAAGGCGAGATTCTTTCGTGGGTCAATATGCCTGGTAAATTGGATAATAATAATGTACATTGGCGAAATAATAGTTAGTTGATGAAATCCATGTCTCGGTTTAGAGATTGATGAGACACCTTTATTAAAGGTTATAAGTTTTCATGTGTAAACCCGACCAATGAATTTTGTATCCGACACATGAAATAAGTTAAGCGAAAGTCTAAAGGAAATAATCAATAAATTAAATCGTTAGTAATTTAATTTAATTGATTAGTATCTGAATCTTAACATGAGAAATTAAATAAGATTTAATGGATGAATTTCGAAATTGAATAAGGAGTGCAATTACGAATTTTTAGTGAAATAATTCGTAATTAATTATGGTGGATATTAATTCCATAATTTGAACCCTTGTTAATTAAATTATGTGGTCCCTACTATGCCTAATAATAGAAAATAAAGGAATCCTTTTTTTTGGTGAAAAGAAAAACTCAACAGGTTTTGGAAAAAGGGTTTTAACCCTTAAAACTTGTCTTATAAATACATAATATTTTCCACATAGAGGTATAAGAACAAGGTGGCCGAAAAGTTCAGCCAATATTTTCCTAGAAATTTTGTCCACACGAAATTGCTATTTTCGGATATTATTTGGGTAATACAGAAGAAGACCGTGAAATGTTCGGAGATCATGATCGTGCTGGTGGTGGATATTTCATTGAGTTGTTGTGGAATTGGAGGCTCACGTGATAGAGGAGCCTTGTTCACGCTTCAAGAGGTAATGCGTGAAATCTCGTTTATACTAGTTGTCTAGATTACATGTGATTTTGATACTGGGATTGCTTTCCGCTGCTTATAATAATTCATCAATTGGTATTAGAGCCCACTCACATCTAATTAGATAACTAGCTTTTTCATAAAATAAGAATATCGTGTTTATGTACGTTTTTGAATTACATGTATATGTTATTTTATGAAAAACTGCACTGTTATTTTGTGAATTAATTGTGCAAAAATTTTGGATTATTCTTGTAATCATGAGATATCTATTTTTTTTATTGATATTTGATTGAGATGATCTGGATATTTTTGGGTAAACCCTAGAAAGACGTAAAACTCGATTTTGAGGGACTCCGATTGGGCTGAAATTTGGTGGATCCATCGAAAACGACGTGGTGAGAAAAACTCATTGCTATGTAGTGAATCATGTTGTTTTTCAGCGTTTTGAGGTTGTTTGGATTGTGTTTTGGACGTTTTTCTATTTTCTAGAAATTATTTCTTAAAAATTTATTTTTAATTCAATGGTGGTGAGGGTAACTCCCCATGGTCTCCATGATTAAATACTAGTGATATAATGTATTTACATGTTGGCTATTAGTAAATAGACATGTAGTAATATTGAATTCAATAATAGAAGTGTAGGATTTTATTGACTAGTTCTTACAAAGTATACTTGATATTATGTGATAATATAATCATTTTGTAAGAAATTAAAATATTCTGTTTGATATCCTGGATGATTATTGATTAGTGCGTTTGGCATATTTGTGCATAAAACAAATCTCAAATTTTGGTTTATGTTTTCATGCCCTACATGATTACTAGTCTTAGATTTTCGATGAAAAATTTTGTTCTCTGGTTGGAGGTTGTAGTTAAGTAAAATATGACGGTATTCTGTATGAGTTTTATATTATTGTCATGGCTTTTAAGCCGTGGTCCATAATCTGCCATAAAATAATTTTATGAGTTACATGTATCTTCACTCGTAAATTGAGAATTTTGTGAGTAATAAATAGTTACCATTAAAGTGGTTTGTTTATTTGAACTCATGAAAAATTATTAATAAATCAGTACATGTGAAATTATGTCTATTCATGGATTGAGCATTATGATTAATAAGTAGGATCCACAAAAAGCTCTATTTATTTGAGTCATTAAAATCTGCTTAATGTACCATGTGAAAATATTTTCTTGATAAATCTACATTAGTCGTGGAGGTTCTTAACTAGAAAAAAAGTTTTATCTTTGGGCATTAGTGAGACCAACTCCAGCCATGAGAAGAGATATTGGTGTTTTCGCCGAACAAGAGAAAATATAATATCTTAGGTTCATGTGTATTTAATAAAAAGATAATTTATTGCAAAAGGAGATATTATGTATCCTAGAAATAGGAAAAACATAATATATGCCTTGAGCTCATAGTATAATTATAAGGAGAATGGATGTCACGACCCAATTTTTCCTTCCGTGAACCGTCGTGACGGTACCTAGTCTCTACGACTAGGTAAGTCTAACACTTTGCGAAAATAAAACAAAAGCATGAACATTAACTACTAAAAGTAACAAATATCTAATAAGAAACTGAATGCCACTCGGCATATACAATTATCACCTCTGAAAGGTACGAAAAACATATTTCCCAAAATCCGGAAACCCGCAAGTCACAAGCTACTGAGAAGTCTTAATTGTTCTATACATCATTTCTACAGAAGGAAGGAAAGATGAACATTGGTGAATAGAGGGGAACTCCGAGGATCAGCGGACACGGGCAGATGTACCTTGAAGTCTCCAATAAGCCGCAGCGACTGCAACTAGTGATGAGGCTGGTAAGATGAACCTGGATCTACACACGAAACACATGTGCAGGAAAGGGCGTGAGTACACTACAATGGTACCCAGTAAGTGCCAAGCCTAACCTCGGTCGAGTAGTGACGAGATCAGGTCAGGGCCCTACTGGTATAAATATAATGAAATAAGACAGAATGAAATATTTCAATAAAAATAAATACGAAAATCTAACAGGAATACAATCAATGAAAGACAACAGCTCAGAACACAGTNTCCGAGGATCTTCGGGCGCGGGCAGATGTATCTTGAAGTCTCCAATAAGCGGCAGCAACTACAACTAGTTATAAGGCTGGTAAGATGAACATGGATCTGCACACGGAAAACATGTGAAGGAAATGGTGTGAGTACACCACAATGGTACCCAGTAAGTGCCAAGCCTAACCTCGGTCGAGTAGTGACGAGATCAGGTCAGGGCCCTACTGGTATAAATATAATGAAATAAGACAGAATGAAATATTTCAATAAAAATAAATACGAAAATCTAACAGGAATACAATCAATGAAAGACAACAGCTCAGAACACAGTGATAACAAAGGAGATCTCCCAGGATACCGTCCCGTAGTCCCAAACGTAAATGTACAGGGGGATCTACCGGAATACCGTTCCGTAGTCCCAAAGTAAATATGCAAGACAGGGGGGATCTACCGGAATACCGTTCCGTAGTCCCAAAGTAAATATGCAAGACACGGGGATCTACCGAAATACCTTTCCGTCGTCCCAAAGTAAATATGCAAGACAGGGGGATCTACCTGAATACCGTTCCGTAGTCGCAAATAAATATGCAAGACAGGGGGATCTACCGGAATACCGTTCCACAGTCCCAAAGTAAATATGTAGCGTGAATAATAGAAACACAACTACATCACGAATTCTTACGATTTAGACTAAGTACAAGTCAAGGGAGAAGCAGAAAATTCACTAAGCATGCTGCACAGAGTTCAGATAAATAATTAAGACACGTAGACATGTTGTTCTAAACTAAACAGGATAATTACATATGCTAGTGTAGCTCAGTTAAGGAAGACAAGTATTTTACTAAATGAAAATAGAGTGTTGCAATAATAGCCCGTGTACGCACTCGTGACCTCACATGCACGAAGCTCATATATCAAAAACAGTACCAAATCCTAAGGGGAGTTCCCCCACACAAGGTTAGGCAAGCCACTTACCTTGAACCAAGCTCAAATCAAATCCGAAATCACGCTCTTGCCATGAGTATCCAACTCCGAGTGGCCGAAATCTAATCAAATCAATTACATAACGTAAATATAGCTACAAGTAACTAATCTAGCTAATGAAATCAAAGCTAAGGCAAGAAAATAGAAAAATGCCCAAAATGCCTCCCCGAGCCCACGTCTCGGAATCGTATAAAAGTCATAAATTATGAACAACCATTCACTCACGAGTCTAATCATACCAAATTTACTCAAATCCGATACCAAAATCTCGATCGAAATTTCAAAATTCGGCCTAAGAACGTTTCTCAATTTCCCCTTATTTCCACCCCAAATCCGAAATTAAATGATGAAATCAAGCATAGATTAGTGAGATTTAATCATAAAGGAGTTAGGAATCATTACCCAATAACTTCCTCCGAAAATCTCTCCAAATTTCGCCTTCTATCGAGCTCTCAATCAAATTTTTGTGATATGACCCTCGTTTTTGAACTTTAGATTCTGCCCAGTGGTTCCTTAATCGCGATCGCGGAAAAGGCCTCGCGATCGTGAAGAACAACTTCGCTCTCTAAGAAATTTACTCTACACAAACGCGTAACACCTCATGCGAACGCGCTGCACTAGCTGCTCACACCTACGCGATCACAATTGTCCTCACGCGATCGCGAAGAGTAACACTCAAACTCCACTGCTGCCTCACTTCTTCTTTGCGAACGCGGCCTAGCCCACGCGTTCGCGGTGCACTGCCTGATAACCTTACGCGATCGCATCTTCATCTTCGCGAACGCGAAGAGCAATTTTAGCTGACCTCTCAGATGAACTACGTGATCGCGAGATCTCCCTCGCGAACGCGATGAAGAAAAATGTCTGCAATAACACCAGAAAATCTGCCAACTCCCTAAGTCCATAAATGACCCGTTGAGCATTCGAAACACGCTTGAGGCCCCCGGGACCTCAACCAAACATATCAAACAATCCTAAAACACCATATGAACTTAGTCGAGCCTTCAAATCACGTCGAATAACATTAAAACACGGAATGGCGTCGAAACATATCAAATCTCATCCGAATGACCTCAAATTTTGCACACAAGTCATATTCAACACTACGGACCTACTTCAACTTCCGGAATCAAAATCCAACCCCGATATCAAAATTTTCACTACCGGTCCAAATCTCCAAAAATTTGACTTTCGCTATTTCAAGCCTAAATAAGCTACGAACCTCCAAAACATAATCTGGACACGCTCCTATGTCCAAAACCACCCAACGGAGCTAATGAAATCGACAAAAATCTATTCCGGAGTCGTCTTCACACAGTTCCGACTACGGTCAAAATTCTAAGACTTAAGCTTTCGTTTAGGGACTAAGTGTCCCAAATCACTCCAAAAACCAAAACGAAACCTTCCGGCAAGTCACAATAGCAGAAATAGATATGAGAGAAGCAGTTAATAGGGGATTGGGGCTATAACTCTAAAAACGACCGGCCGGGTCGTTACATCCTCCCCCTCTTAAAATAATCGTTCGTCCTCGAATGAGTATTGAGACATACCTGAAGTGGTGAAAAGATGAGGATAACGGCTGCGCATATCCTGTTCGGTCTCCCAAGTCGCCTCCTCGACCGGCTAACCCCGCCACTGAACCTTTACTGATGCAGTATTCTTTGACCTCAGCTTTCGAAGCTGCCTATCCAAAATAGCCACTGGATCCTCAACATAGGATAGATCCTTATCCAACTGGACTGAGCGAAAATTCAACACATGAGACGGATTGTCGTAATACCTCCGGAGCATCGAAACATGAAATACCGGATGAACTCCTACTAGGCTGGGAGGTAAGGCAAGCTCATAAGCAACCTCTCCAACTCACCACAACACCTCAAAAGGGCCAATAAAACTTGGGCTCAGCTTGCCCCTCTTTCCGAACCTCATAACGCCCTTCATAGGCGAAACCTGAAGCAGGACCCGCTCTCTAACCATAAATGCAACATCGCGAACCTTCTGATCCGCATAACCCTTTTATCTGGACTGGGCTGTGTGAAGTCTATCCTGAATCACCTTCACCTTCTCCAAGGCATCCTGAACCAAGTCCGTACCCAATAATCTGGCCTCGTTCGGCTCGAACCAACCCACTGGGAACCGATACCGCCTACCATACAGAGCCTCATACGGTGCCATCTGAATGCTGGACTGATAACTGTTGTTGTAGGCAAACTACTCAAGTGACAAGAACTGATCCCAAGAACCTCCAAACTCCATCACACACGCACAGAGCATATCCTCAAGAATCTGAATAGTGCGCTCGGACTGCCCGTCCGTCTGAGGGTGAAAAGTTGCGCTCAACTCCACCCGAGTACCCAACTCCTACTATACGGCTCTCCAGAACCGCGATGTAAACTGTGTGCCCCGGTCAGCGATGATAGATACCAGTATGCCATGAAGTCTGACAATCTCACGAATATAAATTCGAGCCAGCTGCTCGGAAGAATAGGTAGTCATCACAGAAATAAAATGAGCTGACTTGGTCAGCCTGTCCACAATCACCCAAACTGCATCAAACTTCCGCTGAGTCCGTGGGAGTCCAACAATGAAGTCCATAGTGATCCGTTCCCATTTCCACTCTGGAATCTCTATCTTCTGAAGCAATCCACCCGGTCGTTGATGCTCATACTTCACATGCTGTCAATTTAGACACTAGCCACATACTATACTATGTTCTTCTTCATCCTTCTCCACCAATAATGTTGTCTCAGGTCCTGATACATTTTCGCGACACTCGGATGAATGGAGTACCGCGAGCTGTGAGCCTCCTAGAGAATCAACTCACGCAAACCATCCACATTAGGCACACATAAATTGCCCTGCATCCTCAATACACCATCCTCCCTAATAGTGACCTCCTTAGCATCGCCGTACTGGACCGTGTCCTTAAGGACAAGCAGATAGGGGTCATCATACTGATGCTCCCTGATACGATCATAAAGAGAAGACCGAGAGACCACACAAGCCAATACTCGACTCGGCTCAGAAATATCCATCCTCATAAACTGGCTGGATAAGGCTTGAACATCCAATGCCATATGCCTCTCTGCTACTGGTAGATATGCTAAACTCCCCAAACTCTATGCCCGACGACTCAAAGCATCGGCTACCACATTGGCCTTCCCGGGATGGTACAAAATGGTAATGTCATAATCCTTAAGCAGCTCTAACCACCTCCTCTGATGCAAATTAAGATCATTCTACTTGAACAGATGCTGCAAACTCTGGTGATCGGTGTAAATCTCACAAGGAACACCATATAAATAATGCCTCCAAGTCTTCAAGGCATGAACAATAGCTGCTAGCTCAAGGTCATGGACATGATAGTTCTTTTCATGCACCTTCAGCTGTCTGGACACATAGGCAATCACCCTACGGTCCGGCATCAACACTGTGCCGAGGCCAACTCGCCACGCATCACAATAAACTGTATAAGACCCCAAACCTGAAGGCAATACCAATACTGGGGCTGTAGTCAATGCTTTCTTCAGTTTCTGAAAGATCTCCTCACACTCCTCTATCCACCTGAATGGAGCACCCTTCTAGGTCAGCCTGGTCATAGGTGCTGCAATAGAAGAAAATTCCTCAACAAACTGACAGTAATACCCCGCCAAACCAAAGAAGCTCCGGATCTCTGTCGCTGAGGACGGTCTGGGCTAACTCTGCACTGCTTCCACCTTTTCGGATCCACCTTGATCCCATTGCTCGATACTACATGGCCCAAGAATGCCACTGAGCCTAGCCAAAACTCACACCTAGAAAATTTTGCATATAACTTCTTTTCTCTCAAAGTCTGAAAAACAATCCTCAGGTGCTGCTCCTGATCCTCTTGAGTCCGGGAGTACACCAGAATGTCGTCAATAAACACAATGACGAAAGGGTCAAGATAAGGCTGGAACACACTGTGCATCAAGTGCATAAAGGCTGCTGGGGCATTGGTTAGCCCAAAAGATATAACAAGAAACTCATAGTGACCATATCGGGTCCTGAAGGTAGTCTTCGGGATATCTGGCTCCCGAATCTTCAACTGATGATAACCAGAACGCAAGTCAATCTTGGAAAAATACTTTGGCACCCTGTAGCTGATCAAATAGGTCATCAATACGAGGCAAGGGATACATGTTCTTCACTGTGACTTTGTTTAACTGGCGATAATCAATACACATACGCATAGAACCATCCTTTTTCTTCACAAACAAGACAGGAGCACCCCAAGGTACACACTGGGCCGAATGAAGCCCTTATCAAGCGACTCCTGCAACTGCTCCTTCAACTCCTTCAACTCAGGAGGAGCCATACGGTATGGAGGAATAGAGATGGGCTGAGTGCCCGGCAACAAATCGATGCCAAAATCAATATTTCTATCGGGCGGCATGCCCGGAAGATCAGTTGGGAACACATCTGGATAGTCCGTTACTACTGGAACTGACTCAACTGTAGGGGTATCAATTCTGATATATCTCACATAAGCTAGATACGCGTCACACCCCTTCTCAACCATTCGTTGAGCTTTAAGAATTGAAATAACTCTGCGGGGAGTATACTCTAAGGTACCTCTCCACTCTAATCGCGGTAAAATTGGCATAGCCAGCATCACGGTCTTAGCGTGACAATCAAGAATAGCATAATGGGGTGACAACCAGTCTATGCCCAAGAAATATAAAAATCTACCATGCTGAGTAATAACAAGTCGGCTCTGATCTCAAAACCACTAAGAGCAATCAAACACGACCAATACACATGGTCCACAATAAGAGAATCTCCCACAAGAGTAGACACATAAATAGGGGAACTCATAGAATCCCGAGATACGCCCAATATGGGGCAAAATAAGAGGACACATATGAATACGTAGAGCCTGGGTCAAATAATACCGACGCATCTCTATGACAGACCGGAACAATACCTGTAATGACAGAGTCGAAAGCAACTGCCTCTGTATGAGATGGAAGAGCATAATACCTGACCTGGCCTCCCCCTCTAGGGCGATCTCGACCTCCCTGACCTCCACCTCGAGCTGGCTGAGCAGGTGGGGTGGCAGCTGGTGCTGTAATCATAGCCTGAGGACTCGGTGGAGCATGCTGTGGCTGAGAGGTCTATGGAGGTGCACCCCTCCTAAGTCTGGGGAAAATCCTCACCACATGGAGAGTGTCGCCACACTCAAAACAACCTCGCTACTAATGTGGCTATGTGAACTGTGCGGTACGGGTACCCTGAAACCCATGAACACCTAAACACTGTGTGAAGCCTGAAATGCAAACTGCACTGGCTGACCCACAAAACCTCTACCATGCCGTACCTTGTCTCCAAAATAAGGACCAGTGGATCTCTCCAGTCTATGAGGTTTCCTCGCCTCCCTGTACTCTATCTCCTGACCTCGTCTGTCCTCTCTCGCCTGGACCCACCTGTCCTCTACCCAGCAAGCGATCCCTACCACCTGCTGAAATGGGACCACAGGCTGTGTCGCCATAACTCCTGGAACCTGACCAACATGGACTCGCTGCTCTGGAGTGTGGGCGGCAGGAGTCTGGGTCCCTTCCCCGGTCTGTGAAGTAGCTGGTATAACCAGAATCAACCTCTCCTGAACCAATGTACCAAACATGCTCAGGAACTGTGCTAAGGTCTCCTGAAGTGTTGGAGTAGTAATAGTAGGCGTATCAGGTGCCTGTGCTCCGACTGGAGCTGCTGGTGGCTCTTCTGTAGCGGATCGCTCGGGTGCTCTGGCTGCACCACGTGGGCATCTTCGGCCTCTACCCCGGCCTCTGGTGGTTCTAGCAGGGGCCGCGGGTGCCTGGTCATCTCCAGTAGCACATGTCCTCACCATCTGTGAGAGAATATAAGACAGAAGTTTAGAATTTCGAAGTCAATAATCTCGCACGACAAGGAATCCAATGAAGTGGAATTTTCCTAACAGTTCCATAGCCTCCCGAAGATAAGTACAGACGTCTCTGTACCGATCCGCGAGACTCTAATAAACCGGCTTGTGACTCACAACTCCTATGAACCTAGAGCTCTGGTACCAACTTTTCACAACCCAATTTTTCCTCCGTGAACCGTCGTGACGGCACCTAGTCTCTATGACTAGGTAAGCCTAACACTTTACGGAAATAAAATAAAAGCATGGATATTAACTACTAACAGTAACAAATATCTAATAAGAAACTGAATGCCACTCGGCATATACGATTATCACCTCTCAAAGGTACGAAAAATATATTTCCCAAAACCCGGAAACCCGCAAGTCACAAGCTACTGAGAAGTCTTAACTGTTCTATATATCATTTCTACAGAAGGAAGGAAAAATGAACATAGGTGAATAGAGGGGGACTCCGAGGATCTGCAGGCGCGGGCAGATCTACCTTGAAGTCTCCAATAAGCTGCAGCGATTAAAACTAGTGATGAGGCTGGTAAGATGAACCTGGATCTGCACTCGAAAAACATGTACAGGAAAGGGCGTGAGTACACTACAACGGTACCCAGTAAATGCCAAGCCTAACCTCGGTCGAGTAGTGACGAGATCAGGTCAGGGCCCTACTGGTATAAATATAATGAAATAAGACAGAATGAAATATCGCAATACAAATAAATACAAAAATCTAACAGGAATAGAATTAATGAAAGACAATAGCTTAGAACACAGTGATAACAATGGTGATCTCCCAGGATACCATCCCGTAGTCCCAAACGTAAATGTGCAGGGGGGATCTACTGGAATACCGTTCCGTAGTCCCAAAGTAAATATGCAAGACATGAGGGATCTACCGGAATACCGTTCCATAGTCCCAAAGTAAATATGCAAGACAAGGGGATCTACTAGAATACCGTTCTGTAGTCCCAAAGTAAATATGCAAGACAAGGGGATCTACTAGAATACCGTTCTGTAGTCCCAAAGTAAATATGCAAGAATGGGGATCTACCGAAATACCGTTTCGTAGTCCCAAAATAAATATGCAAGACAGGGGGATCTACCGGAATACCGTTCCATAGTCCCAAAATAAATATGCAAGACAGGGGGATCTACCGGAATACCGTTCCATAGTCCCAAAATAAATATGCAGCACAAACAATAGAAATACAACTACATCACAAATTCTTACGATTTAGACTAAGTACAAGTCAAGGGAGAAGCAGGAAATTCACTAAGCATGCTTCAGAGAGTTCACATAAACAATTAAGACACGTAGACATGTTGTTCTAAACTAAACAGGATAATTACATATGCTAGTGTAGCTCAGTTAATGAAGACAGGTATTTTACTAAATGAAAACGGAGTTTTGCAATAATAGCCCATGTACGCACTCGTCACCTCACGTACACGGCGCTCATATATCAAAAACAGTACCAAATCCTAAGGGGAGTTCCTCCACACAAGGTTAGGCAAGTCACTTACCTCGAACCAAGCTCAAATCAAATCTGAAATCACGCCCTTGCCACGAGTATCCAACTCCAAGTGTCCCAAATCTAATCAAATCAATTACATAACGTAAATATAGCTACAAGTAACTAATCTAGCTAATGAAATCAAAGCTAACGCAAGAAAATAGAAAAACGCCCAAAAAGCCTCCCCGGGACCACGTCTCAGAATCGGGTAATTATCACAAACTATGAATACCCATTCACTCACGAGTCTAACCATACCAAATTCACTCAAATCCGATGCCAAAATCTCGATCCAAATCCCAAAGTTCAGCCTAAGAACTTTACTCAATATTTCCCTTATTTCCACCCCAAATCCGAAATTAAATGATGAAATCAAGCATAGATTGGTGGGATTTAATCGTAAAGGAATTAGGAATTATTACCCAATAAATTCCTCCGAAAATCTCTCCAAATTCGCCTTCCACCGAGCTCTCAATCAAATTTTTGTGATATGAACTTAAACCCTCCTTTTTGAACTTTAAATTCTGCCCAGTGGTTCCTTAATCGCGATCGCGAAGAACAACTTCGCTCCTCCAGAAATTTACTATACGCGAACGCGCTGCACTAGCTGCTCACACCTACGCGATCACAATTGTCCTCACGCGATCGCGAAGAGTAACACTCAAACTCCACTGCTGCCTCACTTCTTCTTTGCGAACGCGGCCTAGCCCACGCGTTCGCGGTGCACTGCCTGATAACCTTACGCGATCGCATCTTCATCTTCGCGAACGCGAAGAGCAATTATAGCTGACCTCTCAGATGACCTACGCGATCACGAGATCTCCCTCTCGAACACGATGCAGAAAAATGTCTGCAATAACACCAGAAAATCTGCCAGCTCCCTAAGTCCAAAAATGACCCGTTGAGCATCCAAAACACGTCCGAGGCCCCTGGGACCTCAACCAAACATACCAACCAATCCTAAAACTCCATACAAACTTAGTCGAGCGTTCAAGTCACGTCGAACAACATCAAAAATGCAGATTATGCAAGGATTCAAGCCTAATGAACTTTGAAATTTCTAAATTCTACAAACGACGTCGAAACATATCAAATCTCATCCGAATGACCTCAAATTTTGTACACAAGTCATATTCAACACTACGGACCTACTCCAACTTTTAGAATTGGAATTCGACCCCGATATTAAAATTTTCACTACCGGTCCAAATCTCCAAAAATTCGACTTTCGCCATTTCAAGCCTAAATAAGCTACGGACCTCCAAAACACAATCCGGAAACGCTCCTAGGTTCAAAATCACCCAACGGAGCTAACGGAATCGACAAAACTCTATTATGGAGTCGTCTTAACACAGTTCCGACTACGGTCAAAATTCTAAGACTTAAGCTTTCGTTTTGGGACTAAGTGTCCCAAATCACTCTAAAAACTAAAACGAAACCTCCCGGCAAGTCACAATAGTAGAAATAGATATGGGAGAAGTAGGTAATAGCGGATCAGGGTTATAACTCTAAAAATAACCGGCCGAGTCGTTACAATGGAAATCAATATTATATTTATTTTAATTCATGAAACAACTTAAAATGGTTATTCTCTAAGTTTGGTTATAGGTTGGTGGTCATGAATTTGACAAACTTTGATTGATCTGAAACTTGGTAGGTTTATCGAAAATGATCTAGTGAGAAAAACTCATTGCTATGCGGTGAATAATGCTGGTTTTCGGCATTTTGAGGTAGTTTAGATGGGTTTTCAAGCAGTTTATTAAATTGAATTTGTTATAAACATAAATATTTATTCTTTATATATCGGCTATATTTGTGTTGAATCTAGAACATGATGACAAATGATGATTTTAATTTGATATGATATATAGCAAGAATACAAATCACATGGAGTTAATCCTAAATACGCCAAAAATAATTTATTCGAATTTGGTCTAGTTTTTTGGCGATCGCGAATTTCACGATCTCTGAATGACCTGAAATTTAGTAGGATCACCAGAAATGATCAGCTAAGAAGGACTCACTGCTGTGCAGTGAGTCACATCATATTTTGACGATTCAGGATTGTTTAGATGAGGTTTCTTGGAGGCTTGGCGGATTAAAATGTGATTTACATACGAAAAGTCATTCTTTTTGTCATTTTATTTATATCTAATCTGGAACATGATAACACATGTTGATTTGATATTAATTGGTATATGATAAGAATGTAAGTCATATTTTAAATTATTAAAAAATTCTTTAAATGGTAGTTTTTCAAATTTGATCGCAGTTTTGGAGATTATGATTTTAACGGTCTCCGATTGATTTGAAATTTGGTAGGTCTATAAAAACCAGCCTAGTGATCAATACTCACTGCTATGCAGTTAAAAACGTTAATTTTAGCGTTTTAAGACTGTTTAAATGGGGTTTGGAGCATATTTTTAAAATTATGGAACTTAATCCTATAAGAAAAGTTTGTGGTTGTGATCAAGTGGTGATAGGAATTAACCCCTATGGTCTTCACTTTTTATTTATAGCGAGATAATAAATTTACGCGTTGACTTTAGGTCTTCTTCCATATCGGATAAATTTATTATGAACTCACTGGATATAATTACTAGTTATTGATAACATGTAGTACCTCTCTATCTGAGTTTGAGGGTTGAATCAATTTTGTAATTAAAATACAATCATGATTAAGTGGTGATAGAAATATATTTTTATGGTCTTCCACTATTAATTTCAAGTGAGTATTAAATTTACGCATTGACTTTAGGTCTTTCTCCATATCGGATAAATTTATTGTAAGCTCATTAGGTGAAATACTAGTAATGGATATCGTGTACTTACTCTCCATCTGAGTATACATGTTGGATCAATGGAACTAGAGCTATTAATTATGATGTTCACTTGACTTAAATTAACAGTATACTCTCCATCTGAGTATACATGTTGGATCAATGGAACTAGAGCTATTAATTATGATGTTCACTTGACTTAAATTAACAGTATACTCTCCATCTGAGTATACATGTTGGATCAATGGAACTAGAGCTATTAATTATGATGTTCACTTGACTTAAATTAACAGTATACTCTCCATCTGAGTATACATGTTGGATCAATGGAACTAGAGCTATTAATTATGATGTTCACTTGACTTAAATTAACAGTATACTCTCCATCTGAGTTGGGTCTATTTTAATTTATTTGAGTGAATAATCTGGCATTACATATGTATGTTGCATGAGTAGTTCTTTTCTCACCGAAATTTTCTATTCAAGATGCATGAATACATATATGTGTAGCGTGTTTGAAATTTTAGTATTAAATGGTTATATACAATTGTCTAAAAATAACAGTATGCTCTCCATCTGAGCTGGTTCTATTTTTTTCTGGATTGTATAATTTTATGTTTTATATAATATACTTTGCATGAATGATTCTTTTCCCATCGAAATTTGTTATTCAAGATGCATGTGTATATATATACATATATACACACACACACACACATATATATATATATATATATATATTGAATGTCGTCTGAATTTTATTATTCAGTGTTCTGACTTATTATGATCTATTTAATATTTTATCTCAACTCCACAATGGCTTCATGCAATTTGTAGTATTACTTGTTAAACGTTTCTTTTGATAGTGATAAGACATTAATTTAAAGGATGCAATATGTACCTTTTGTTAGAAGTTTAATTCCGATTTCTGGGCAAAATAAGAGATGGATATTTATTTTATTTTTCAAATAACTCTTAGTTATTGAGCTTGATAAATATTTTATCTCTTGTGGTACATGAATGCATGACCTTGTTATTGTATATTAGTGTCTCTCATGAACAGAACAATATTAGTCTAACTCATAAGAGAATATGTTCTTCAAAATTGAGTAAAACTTATTTGTGCACTTTTGTCTAAGTCATATTAATCTGGATAGGATTTCAAGCTGGTCAAGGATGGTGTCACGACCCAAAATCCTAACCTGTCGTGATGGCGCCTATCTCGATACTAGCAAGCCGACAACCTTAATAAACCATAATTTTTTTAAAGTTTGAAAATATAATATTTAAACACAATCCACAAGTCTCGCAAATACTGATACACACATTTCCAAAACCCGGTGTCACTGAGTACATGAGCATCTATACATTTTAAGTTTGGAAAACACGGTCTATAATAATCTGAGATCAAATACAGTAAACAAAAGGATAAGGAAGGAGAGATAAGGTCTGCGAGACATGGCAGCTACCTCTGAATCTCCAAAAAATCGACTGTGTGAAAAAAATCAACACCGACTATATTCGGGATCACCTGGATCTGCACACGAAGTGCAGGGTGTAGTATGGGTACAACTAATTTATTAAGTAATAATAATAAATAAAGAACTGAAAGTAGTGACGAGCTTCTCAGCTAAGTCCAAATACAGTACTTTCCAATATAAAAGAGTAGGCATGCTCTCAAGTTCAACATTTAAGATTTCACTAAAATTTCATATCAAATTTGACCGAAACAGAAAATAATATTTTTCCAAAATTTCCAAAATAGTGATATATAACAGCTGAAATGCAGCAAATAATGAAATCAATGCATCCTCTCAGAGTAACAGTCACTCAGTCCTCCCATTCACTCCAACCTCACAGTCACTCTTTCCTTACAGTCACTCTTTCCTCACAGTCGCTCATTCCTCACAATCCCTCATCACTCGGCACTCGCACTCAGTAGGTACATGCGCTCACTGGGGGTGTGTACAGACTCCAGAGGGGCTCCTTCAGCCCAAGCGCTATATCAAGCCAATCATGGCATAAATCAATAAAACATGTTGCAGCGTGTAACCCGATCCATAAATATCTTCACAATCAGGCCCTCGGCCTCACTCAGTCATCAACCTCTCTAGTCTCTCGGGCTCTCATAAATCATGATAAGCAGCCCAACAACAATGATATGATACATCAATAATGAATAAGAGAGACTTGGGTAAAAATGTGCAAATAGAACTGTGACTGAGTGCAAAACAACAATTTAGCAAATAATTTTACAAGTACACGACCTATGTGGGCCCCAACAGTGTAAACATATGATTTAAACATGATTCATAGATCAATTTCTCTAATACGGGGAAAAATGTACGAATATCAACAGATTTTTCAACTACACAATTCCATGGAATTGACCAAGTCATAATTCCTACGGTGCACGCCCACACGCCAGTCACCTAACATGTGCGTCACCTCAAAGCCAATCACATAATACATATTCCGGGGTTTCATACCCTCAGGACCAAATTTAGAACTGTTACTTACCTCAAGCCATGTAATTCTTTATTCTGCAATGTCTTTTCCTCGTGAATTGACCTCTAAACACCTCGAATCTAGCAACAAATAATTCGATTAGGTCAATAAAATTTATTGAAATTAATTCCATAAGAAAATACTAATTTTCCAACAAAATCTGAAATTTAGCTCAAAAATCGCCTGTGTAGACCACGTCTCGGAATCCGACAAAAGTTACAAAATCCAAAAGCCCATTCAACCACTAGTCTAACCATACTAATTTTACTAAAATCCAACCTCAACTCCACCCTCAAATCTTCAATTTAAACCAAGAGGATTTTCTAAATCTTTAAACTTAATGCACTAATTAAATGTCAAAAATAACCATAGATTCAGCAAAAATGGAAAATGGGACGAAGTCCTATTTTCAAAACATAAACTCTCTGCCCAGTCATTTGCTCTACGCGATCGCGGACAACCATACGCGATCGCGAAGCACAAAATTTTACTGCCCAGATTTAACCCTACACGATCGCGGACTTTTCCACGCGATCGCGAAGCTCATTCTCACAGGCCTACCGCGAAGCACAAAATGTGTAACCTCTATTTCTGCTCCACTTACTCTACGCGAACGGGACCTTCTTCATGTGTTCGTGAATAACAAAATCATCACTGCCTCAAACAAGCCTACGCAATCGTGGACATTCTCATGCGATCGCATAGAAGGAAACCAGTGATAGAAAACCAGCATTCTTCAGCTGTAATGTCAATTCCAAAATTGATCCGTTAACCATCAGAAACTCACCCGAGGCCCCCGGGACCTTAACCAAACATACCATCAAGTCCCATAACATCATACGAACTTAGTCGAACCCTCAAATTACCTCAAACAATGCTAAAACCATGAATCTTACCCCAATTCAAGCCTAATGAACTTTGAAATTTCAAGTTTCCACAAATGACGCCGGAACCTATCAAATCAAGTCCGATGGACCTCAAATTTTGCTCACAAGTCATAAATAACATAACGGACCTATTAAAATTTTCAGAATCGGATTTCGACCCCGATATCAAAAAGTCAACTCCCCGGTCAAACTTCCCAAAAATTTGACTTTCACCATTTCAAGCCTAATTCCACTAGGGACCTCCAAATAATTTTTCGTACACGCTCCTAAGACCAAAATCACCATACGAAGCTATTAGAATCGTCAGAATTGAATTCCGAGGTCGTTTATATATAAGTCAATACCCAGCCAACTTTTCTAGCTTAAGTTTTCAATTAAGAGACTAAGTGCCTCATTTCACTCCGAAATCCTTTTGGACCCGAACCAACTAACCCGGTAAGTCATAAAACAACTGTAAAGCATAAATTGAGCAGTAAATAGGGGAACGGGGTTATAATACTCAAAACGACTGGATGGGTCGTTACATTCGTCCCCTCTTAAACAAACGTTCGTCCTCGAACGGGTTTAGAATCATACTTGGAGTCTCAAATAGGTGTGAATTGAGCAGTAAATGGGGGAAAATGGTTATAATACTCAAAATGACCGGCCAGGTCGTTACATTCTTCCCCTCTTAAACAAACGTTCGTCCTCGAATGGGTTTAGAATCATACTTGGAGTCTCAAATAGGTGTACATATTTGCTCCGCATCTCCTGCTCAATATCCCAAGTAGCTTCTCTGACTGGCTGGCCTCTCCACTGTACCTTCACTGATGCTTTGTTCTTTGACCTCAGCTTTCGAACTTGCCGGTCTAAAATAGCCACCGGCTCCACATCATAAGTCAAATTACCGTCCAGCTGCACTATACTAAAATCCAGAATATGAGACGGATCCCCGACATACTTTCTGAGCATGTATACATGGAATACTGGATGAATATCTGATAGACTAGGTGGCAAGGCAAGTTCATAAGACACCTCTTCAATTTTCTTAAGTATCTCAAAAAGCCCAATATACCGAGGGATCAACTTGCCCTTCTTCCCGAACCTCAACACACCCTTCATGGGTGAAATCTTGAGCAGAACCTTCCCCAACCATGTAAGCAACATCACGGACCTTCCGGTCAGCATAACTCTTCTGTCTAGACTGCGCCGTGTGAAGCCGCTCCTGAATCAATTTAACCTTCTCCAAAGCATCCTGAACCAAATCAGTACCCAATAGCCTAGCCTCGCCTGGCTCAAACTAACCCACCAGAGACCGAAACCATCTCCCATATAAAGCCTCATATGGAGCCATTTGAATGCTCGATTGGTAGCTATTATTGTAAGCAAACTCTGTCAGTGGTAGAAATTTATCCCAAGAACCTCCAAAATCAATGACACAAGCGCGTAGCATATCCTCCAATATCTGAATAGTGCATTCGGACTGTCCGTCTATCTGAGGGTGAAATGTTATACTTAGCTGAACCTGTGTACCTAATTCTGGCTGCACTACTCTCAAAACTGTGATGTAAACTGCGTGCCCCGATCTGAAATGATGGACACTGGCACACCGTGTGCGCGGGCTTAGTCAATCGATCCACAACCACCCAAACAACATCAAACTTCCTCAAAGTCCAACTATGAAATCCATGGTAATGCGCTCCTAGTTCTACTCTTGAATTTGAAGTCTCTGAAGCAATCCGCCCTGTCTCTGATGCTCATACTTCACCTGTTGACAATTTAAATACCGAGCTACAAACTCAACTATATCCTTTTTCATTCGCCTCTACCAATAGTGCTGCCTCAAATCATGATACATCTTTGCGACACCTGGATGAATAGAGTACCGTGAACTGTGAGCTTTCGGGAGAACCAACTCACGTAAACCATCTACATTAGGCACACATAGCCTGCCCTGCATCCGTAATGCACCGTCATCCCCAATAGTGACTTCCATGGCATCACCGTGCTGAACCGTGTCTTTAAAGACAAGCAGATGTGGATCATCATACTGGCGCTCTCTGATGCGATCATATAAAGAAGACCGAGAAACAACACAAGCCGGAACTCGATTCGGCTTGGAAACATCCAATCTAACAAAGTGGTTGGCCAAGGTCTAAACATCCAAGGCTAAAGGCCTCTCTGTTACCGATAAGTATGCTAAGCTGCCCAAACTCTCCGCCTTACGACTCAAGGCATCGGCTACCACATTGGCCTTTTCGGGATGATAGAGAATGGTGATATCATAATCCTTAAGCAACTCTAATCACTTTCGCTACCGCAAATTAAGATCTTTTTGTTTAAACAGATGTTGTAGACTCTGAGGATCGGTATATACCTCACAATGGACACTGTACAAGTAATGCCGCCAAATTTTCAAGGCGTGAACAATAGCTGCTAACTCAAGGTCGTGGACCGGATAATTCTTCTCATGTACCTTTAACTGTCTGGACGCATAGGCAATCAGCCTACCGTTATGCATAAGCACTGCACCGAGACCAATACGCGACGCATCACAATACACAGTATAAGACCCTTAACTTGTAGCAACACCAATACTGGAGTTGTAGTCAAAACTGTCTTGAGCTTCTGAAAGTTCTCTTCATATTCATCCGACCACCTGAACGGAGCACCTTTCTAGGTAAATTTAATCATAGGCGATGCAATAGTCGAGAATCCCTCCATGAAGCGACGATAATAACCGGCCAAGCCGAGAAAACTCCAAATCTTAGTAACTGAAGATGGCATGGGCCAACTCTGAACTGCCTCTACTTTCTTCAGATCCACCTTAATCCCTTCACTGGACACTATGTCTCCCAAGAATGCCACCGAGTTATGCCAGAACTCACACTTAGAGAATTTGGCATAAAGTTTCTCATCTCTCAGCCTCTGCAATACAATACCCAAGTGTTGTGCACACTCCTCCTGGCTACGTGAGTATACCAGGATATCATCAATAAATATCACCATAAATGAGTCAAGATATGGCTGGAATACACTATTTATCAAGTGCATAAATGCTGCTGGGGCATTGGTTAACCCAAAAGACATCACAAAAAATTCATAATGGCCATAACGAGTCCTGAATGCCGTCTTTAGAATATCCGAATCTCGAATTTTCAACTGGTGATACCCCGATCTCAAATCAATTTTGGAGAATACCCTCGCTCCATGAAGTTGGTCAAATAAATCATTCATACGCGGCAAAGGATATTTATTCTTGATTGTAACTTTGTTCAGTTGTCTGTAATCAATGCACATCCGCATAGTACCATCTTTCTTTTTCACAAACAAAACTGGTGCACCCCAAGGTGACACACTAGGCCTAATAATCCCCTTATCAAGGAGTTCCTGAAGTTTCCCTTTCAATTCTTTTAACTCAGCTGGTGCCATACGATATGGAGGAATAGAAATGGGATGAGTGTCCGGCACCAAATCAATACCAAAATCTATATCTCTGTAGGGTGGCATACCCGACAGGTCTGCAGGAAATACATCCGGAAAGTCTCGTACTACCGGTACTGTATCAATAGTAGGAATATCTGCATCAACATCTCTCACAAAGGCCAAATATGACAAACACCCCTTCCCAACCATATGTTGGGCCTTCAAATAAGAAATTACCCTGCTAGGAACAAAATCTAGAGAACCTCTCCATTCAACCTTCAGCAACCCCGATATCGCCAACATCACAGTTTTTGCGTGATAGTCCAGAATAGCATGACATGGAGACAACCAATCCATACCCAGAATTACATCAAAATCAACCATACCTAGTAATAAAAGATCAACTCTAGTCTCTAATTCCCCAATAGTTACCACACACGACCGATACACACGGTCCACAGTAATAATATCGCTCACCGGCTTAGATACATGAACATATGAAACTAAGGACTCATGGGGTATATCCAAATAACGAGAAAAATATGATGATACATATGAATAAGTGGAACCAGGGTCAAATAATATAGAAGCCTCCCTGTGGCACACTGAAACAATACCTGTGATCACTGCATTTGAAGCAACAACATCTGGCCTAGCAAGAAAAGCATAAAATCGGGCATGACCGCCACCTGATCGGCCTTCCCCTCTTGGGCGACCCCTAGCTGACTGACCTCACCCCGAGCTGGCTGGGCGGGTGGTGAAGTAACTAGTGCTGAAGTCATAATCTGACTTCTCTCTACACTGGACCTCCCGAATGATGAGGACATTGTGTCCGCACATGCCCAAATTCCCCGCACCCAAAGCAGCTCCCTGGTACTGGTGGTGGTGCTGACTGAATTGGGCCTCGAGAACCAAAATAATTGCTAGAAGCACCCGGTGCAAATGAATCCTGAACTGAAGGAGCAGGAGATGAACTCTGGGCTGGCAGGGCACTGAGAGATGACTGACCCTGATGAGAACTATATGAACCCTGGCTGGATGACGCACCACAGTGAACTGGATGACCCGCCTAAGCGTGTCTGTAAGGACGACCCCTACCGCGGTAAAACTGTCCCCTGGAAGGAACACCGCTAAAATCACCTGGACCACGAGGTCTCTTAGCCTCCCTCTCTCCACGCTCTTGGCTACGGACCATCTATATCTGCCAAGCAATGTCAACTACCTCATCAAAAGTAGCACCAGATACTCTCCCCCGAGTCATAAGTAACCGTAGCTGATATGTGAGGCCGTCAATGAACCTCCCAATCCTCTCCCTATCAGTGGGAACCAACCAAACTGCGTGGCGAGCCAACTCAAAAAATCTCATCTCATACTGTGTCACAGACATACCATCCTGACGTAACTGCTCAAACTGTCTGCGCAGCTCCTCTCTGCGAGACTGCAGCACAAACTTCTCCAAAAAGAGAACGGAGAATTCCTGTCATGTAAGTGGTACAGCACCAACCGGCATGCGCCTCTCATAAGTCTCCCACCATCTGAAGGTAGCTCCAGAAAATTGAAAAGTAGTGAACGAGATACCACTGGTCTCCAAAATACCCGTTGTCCGAAGCACCCGCTGGCACTTATCCAGAAAACCCTGAGCATCCTCTGACTCAGCACCGCTAAATGATGAAGGTCGAAGACTCCCAAATCTCTCAAGTCTCCTCTGCTCACCATCTGCCATAACGGGGACTACCGGGGCCTGAACAGCTATAGTCGGCTGGGCTGGTAGTGCCCCTGGTATCTGAAGTCCCTGTACCACCTGATCTGGAGTACGGGTAATAGGGGTATGAGTACCTCCCCCGACCTGAGAAGTGGCAGGTGCGGCCTGAGCCGAAACCACCTGAGCAAGGCCAGTGCAAACTGTCAATATCTGGGCCAAAGTCTCCTGAAGGCCTGGAATCTCAATGGGCACAGCTGGTGTTTGAGATGGTCCTGTCGGCTCAGCTTTATCTGGAATCTGCTCCTGAGCTGGAGCAACTGGTGGTGCTACAGGTGCTGCTCCAACTGTTGTACGAGTTACACCTCGGCCTCTCGCGACCCTAGCTGGTGGCACTGGTGGCTGACCGTACGATTCGGTAGTATGTGTTCTCACCATCTGCGAGAGAATAGAATAACAGAAATTTAGTTTCCGAAATCAACAATTTGCACGACAGAATACAAGAAAGTGAAAGTTTCATAAGGGTTAGGCAGCCTCTCGAAGATAAGTACAGACGTCTCCGTACCGATCCGTAAGACTCTACTAAACCTGCTCATAACTCGTGCGATCTATGTAACCTAGGCGCTGATACCAACTTGTCACGACCCAAAATCCTAACCTGTCGTGATGGCGCCTATCTCGATACTAGGCAAGCCGACAACCTCAATATACCACAATTTCTTTTAAGTTTGAAAATATAATATTTAAACACAATCCACAAGTCTCATAAATGCCGATACACACACTCCCAAAACCCGATGTCACTGAGTATATGAGCATCTATACATTTTAAGTTTTGAAAACACGATCTATAATAATCTGAGACCAAATACAATAAACAAAAGGATAGGGAATGAGAGACAAGGTCTGCGAGACATGGCAGTTACCTCTGAATCTCCGAAAAATCGGCCGAGTGAAAAAAATCAACACCCACTTTATCCGGGATCACCTGGATCTGCACACAAAGTGCAGGGTGTAGTATGAGTGCAACCAACTCAGTGAGTAACAATAATAAATAAAGAACTGAAAGTATTGATGAGCTTCTCAGCTAAGTCCAAATACAGTACTTTTCAATATAAAAGAGTAGGCATGCTCTCAAGTTCAACATTTACGATTTCACTGAAATTTCATATCAAGTTTGACCGAAACAGAAAATAATGTTTTGCCGAAATTTCCAAAATAGTGATATATAATAGCTGAAATGCAGCAAATAATGAAATCAATGCATCCTCGCAGAGTAAGAGTCACCCAGTCCTCCCATTCACTCCAATCTCACAGTCACTCTTTCCTCACAGTCGCTCATTCCTCATAATCACTCATCACTCGGCACTCACACTCAGTAGGTACCTGCGCTCACTAGGGGTGTGTACAGACTCTGGAGGGGCTCCTTCAGCCCAAGCGCTATATCAAGCCAATCATGACATAAATCAATAAAACAAGCTGCGGCGTGCATCCCAATCCATAAATATCCTCACAATCAGGCCCTCGGCCTCACTCAGTCATTAATCTCTCCAGTCTCTCGGGCTCTCAGAAATCATGATAAGCAGCCCAACAACAATAATATGATGCATCAATAATGAATAAGAGAGACTGAGGTAAAAATGTGCAAATAGAATTGTGACTGAGTGCAAAACAGTAATTTAGCAAATAATTTCACAAGTACACAAACCTCTGTGGGTCCCAACAGTGTAAACATATGATTTAAACATGATTCATAGATCAATTTCTCTAATAGGGGGAAAAAATGTATGAATATCAATAGATTTTTCAACTACATAGTTCCATGGAATTGACCAAGTCATAATTCCTACGGTGTACGCCCACACGCCCGTCATCTAGCATGTGCGTCACCTCAAAGCCAATCACATAATACATATTCCGGAAATTTAATACCCTTAGGACCAAATTTAGAACTGTTACTTACATCAAGCCGTGTAATTCTTTATTCTGCAATGTCTTTTCCTCGTGAATTGGCCTCCAAATGCCTCGAATCTAGCCACAAATAATTCGATTCAGTCAATAAAATTTATTGGAATTAATTCCATAAGAAAGTACTAATTTTCCAATAAAATCCGAAATTTAGCTCAAAAATCGCCCGTGGGGCCCACATCTCGGAATCTGACAAAAGTTATAAAATCCGAAAGCCCATTCAACCACGAGTCTAACCATATAAATTTTACCAAAGTCTGACCTCAACTCGTCCCTCAAATCTTCAATTTAAACCAAGAGAATTTCTAAATCTTCCAACTTAATTCACTAATTAAATGTCAAAAACAACCATGGATTCGGGTAATTTAACCAATATTGAGTTAGGAACACTTACCCCGTTGTTTTCCTTGAAAATATCCCGAATATTCTCTCTCTCCGAGCTCCAAATCGGTAAAACTGTAAGTCCCATTTTCAGAACTTAAACTCTCTGCTCAGTCATTTACTCTACGCGATCGCGGACAACCACACGCGATCGCGAAGCACAAATTTCCACTGCCCAGATTTAACCCTACGCGATCGCGGACTTTTCCACGCGATCGCGAAGCTCACTCTCACAGGCCTATGCTATCGCGGACTCGTCCACGCGATCGCAAAGCACAAAACGTGTGACCTCTACTTCTGCTCCACTTACTCTACGCGAACACGACCTTCTTCATGCGTTCGCAAATAACAAACTCGCACACCTACGCAATCACGGCCGTTTTCACGCAATCGCGAAGAACAAAATCATCACTGCCTCAAACAAGCCTACATGATCGCGGACATTCTCATGGGATCGCGTAGAAGGAAACCAGTGGCAAAAAACCAACATTCTTCAGCTGGAATGCCAAGTCAAAAATTGATCCGTTAACCATCTGAAACTCACCCGAGCCCCCCGGGACCTCAACCCAATACACCGTCAAGTCCCATAACATCATACGAACTTAGTCAAACCCTCAAATTACCTCTAACAATGCTAAAACCACGAATCATACCCCAATTTAAGCCTAATGAACTTTGAAATTTCAAGTTTCCACAAACGACGCCGGAACCTATCAAATCAAGTCTGATTGACCTCAAATTTTGCACACAAGTCATAAATGACATAACAAACCTATTGAATTTTTTAGAATCGGATTTTAACCCCGATATCAAAAAGTCAACCCCCGGTCAAACTTTCCAAAAATTTGACTTTCGCCATTTCAAGCCTAATTCCACTACGGACCTCCAAATAATATTTCGGACACGCTCCTAAGTCCAAAATCACCATACAGAGCTATTGGAATCGTCAGAATTAAATTCCGAGGTTGTTTACATATAAGTCAATATCCGACTAACTTTTCCAACTTAAGTTTTCAATTAAGAGACTAAGTGTCTCATTTCACTCCGAAATCCTTTCGGACCCAAACCAACTAACCCGGTAAGTCATAAAATAACTGTAAAGCATAAATTGAGAAATAAATGGATGAACGGGGTTATAATACTCAAAACGACCGGCCGGGTCGTTACAGATGGACCTTAAGGTTCATTGAAAGTAGAGGCACTAATAACTTGTGGATCATGTTTGGAAGGAAATTTGACTAAAGAATGTTTCCCTTCAAAAGGAAATAAAGGTAGTGATAAGCTAGAATGAATCCCTTCTGATTTGTATAGTTAAATGAACATACTGGTAAGAGATTNTATTGGTAAGAGATAGTTTTGAGTATTTTTGTGATGTTAATAATTGATTACTCAAAATATTAATATATTTATTTGATGCACCATAAGTCTTAATGAATTAAGTAATTCAAGGTTTTTAAGACTTGAAATGGAGAAGCACCAAGGAAATATATTAAGTTACTGTAATTTGATTGTAGTGGCGAGCACCTCTCTAAAGAGTTCTTTTGTTACTTATCAGAATAAGGTATTACATCTCAATTGTCTACACCGTAAACTCCATAATAGAGTGGTGTGGTAGAAAGAAGAAATAAGTCTCTTTTGGACATAGATAGATTAATGAAATATTATTCAGATTGGCCTTATTCATTTTTGGAATATTTCCTAGAAACTGCAAATTACATTCTGAATTTAGTTCCTTCTAAGTTAGTACCTGTGACATCTATAGAACTGTGGACTAAATGTAAGCTCAGTCTGCGGCATGTTAATATATAGGATTGTCCAGCTTATGTGCTGAAAGGGAAAGAGGATATGTAAGTTGGAACTAAGAATGGATAGGTGCATGTTTATTTAATATCCAAGAAAACGAATGAAGGTTTATTTTATTGTCCTAAAGAAAATAAGGCACTTGTTAAAATAAATGCAGTTTTCTAGGTAAGGACTGCTTAATAAACCATGTTCCAATAAGTAAACTAGTTTTACATGAACTAGGCAAAGAAATAACTAGATGTTCAAGAACATCAAAACCCAAACGTTGTAATTGACGTTCCATTACATTTAAGTAGTGGGAAAACGTTAATAGGCAGAATATGTGTCACGACCCCAATTTCTCTCCGTAGGATGTCGTGATGGAACCTAATTTCTAAGATTAGGTAAGCCTAATAATTTGCGGAATAACTGAATATAAACTGAACTCAAACCTCAACACATGAAATATAAATACGAACTGCGATTCAAATAATTACAACTCCCGAAACCCGGTAGAAACAAGTCACAAGCTTCTAAGAGAAAATACTAAGTGTCTCTATACATCAGAGTCTAAAGAGAATAAGGAAAAACAACATAACAAGGATAGAGGGGGACTCCGAAGTCTGCGGACACTGGCAGATGTACCTTGAAGTCTCCACACACAGGCTATCTCACTGGTATCTGGCATGGTAGGAAGAACCTAGATTTGCACAAAAAGATGTGCAGAAGAGTAGCATGAGTACACCACAATGGTACCAGTAAGTGCCAAGCCTAACCTCGGTTGAGTAGTGACGAGGTCAGGTCAAAGCTCTACTAGAAAAAAAAGGAGACATGGAAAAATATATAATAATATAATGAAACGACTAAGAATTTAACAATGAGAAAATTCATAAAGGTAAGAGCACAACAAATAGAGGTAAATAACAGGGTCACTCCCGAGGTACCGCCTTGTAGTCCCAAATATAAATACGCAACAGGGGGAGCTCCTGAGGTACTGCCTCGTAGTCGCAAAAGTAAATATGTAACAGGGGGAGCTCCCGAGGTACCGCCTCATAGTCCCAAAAGTAAATATACAATAAGGGCGCTTCCGAGGTACCGCCTCATAGTCCCAAAAATAAATATGCAACAGGGGAGCTCCCGAGGTACCGCCTTGTAATCCTAAAAGTAAATATGCAACAGGGAGCTCCCGAGGTACCGCCTCGTAGTCCCAAAAGTAAATACATAACTCATAACTTATTGAGAAATGAATCTACAACAAGGAATCCTACAGTTAAAGACTGAATACAAAATCAAGGAAGCAGGTAATTCAATTAAGCATGTTGCACAAATTGCAAGTAAGAGTTAAGACACGTAGACATGCGATACTAGGCTAAACATGATAACTACACATGCTAAAGCAACCCGGTCAAGGAATTAAAAGAAGACTACTCAGCAAGAACCGAAATTTCCACACTTAGCCCATGTACGCACTCGTCATCTCGCGTACACGACATTCACATATCACAAATTTTTATAACAGTACCAAATCCTAAGGGGATTTCCCCCACACAAGGTTAGACAAGTAACTTACCTCGAATCTCTCTCAATCAATCGATATGAATGCCTTTCCCTCGGCTTCTGACTCTGATCGGCTCGAAACTAGACAAAATAATTACATACTATAAATATAATTACAAGAAACTAATTTAAATAATGCAACTATGACTCTAGCAAAGAATTGAAAACTCGACCCAAAAAGTCGACCCGAGTCCACATCTCAGAATCGGGTAAAATTCACAAAATACGAACACCCTTCGACCACGAGTCCAACCATACTAATTTTACTAAAATCCGACACCAAGTCGCCACTCAAATCCCCATATTAAACTCTCCAAATCCCTAGCCTCAAACTCCCAAATTCCACCTTAAATACACACAAACTAGGTCGGAAAATCAATGGGGAAACCAGATTATTGATAACAAATGAGTACAAGAGACTTACCTCAAGAAATCCCTCGAAAATGCTCTCAGCAATTGCCAAGACCCAACCTCAAAATGTTTAAAATGAAGCAAAATTGCAAACCCTTGTATTTAAGTGTTCTGCCAGCACTTCTGCTTATGCGGAAACCTCACCGCTTCTGTGGCTTTGCAGAAGCGACCACTCACCCGCATCTGTGTCTTTTTCCGCTCCTGCATCCCCTTACGCTACTTCTGTGGACTTGCTTCTGTGAGCCTCCAAGACGCTTCTGCGGTCCCAACTTCCTTGCCAAATTCCGCTTCTGCGGGTGCGCATCTGTGCAAACACGTCCGCTTCTGCGGACATGCCTCCTAAGCACTTGTCCGCTTCTGCGATCACTCTTCCCAGAAGAGACTCCGCTTCTGCGGCCTTCACACCGCACGTGCGACCACAAGCCATTTCCTCCAGCCTCGCATCTGCGTCCAAATGCTCGCTTCTGCGAGCTCGCACCTGCGGTCAATCTTGCGCAGGTGCGATTACACCAGAACTGGTGCACTTCAGCCATTCACACAAGTCCAAATTGATCCGTTAATCATCCGAAAACTACCCGAGGCCCCTGGGACCTCGACCAAATATACCAACTAGTACTAAAACATCATACGAACTTAGTCGAGCCTTTAAATCACATCAAACAATACTAAAAACACGAATTGCGCATCGATTCAAGTCTAATGAACTTTAAAACTTCAAACTTCTGCATTCGACACTGAAACCTATCAAATCACGTCTGATTGACCTTAAATTTTGTACACAAGTCATAATTGACATTACAAACCTACTCCAACTTCCAAAATTGGAATCCGACGCCTATATCAAAAAGTCCACTCCCTGTCAAACTTTCCAACAATCATCCAAATTCTAACTTTTGCCAATTAACACCGAAATGAGCTACGGACCTCCAAATCAATATCCGGACATGCTCTGTTGACCAAAATCACCCTACGGAGCTATTAGAACCATCGAAACTCCATTATGGAGTCGTCTTCACACAATTTAACCTACGGTCAATTCCCATGGCTTAAAGCTTCCAAAATTAGAATTTTCCATCCGAATAAACTTTGAACTTCCTGAAATTCAATTTAGACTATGCGTGCAAGTCATAAAACATGAAGTGAAGCTACTCAAGGCCTCAAACCGCCAAACGATGCGTTAGGACTCAAAACGACAGGTCAGGTCGTTGCATTCTCCCCCACTTAAACATACGTTCGTCCTCGAACGTGTTGGGACTGCTCCAGGGTTGTCTAAAATCACTGTTTAACACCTCTCGCACCTACCCGTGCCACCACGACCCAGTTGAGCACATTAACTCGAGCCATACTGAAGATCCTCCCTGTGACCTTAGCTAGCAAGCTTTAGAACCAAATTTCCAACTTCCACAATTTCTTTACAAGACCCGATTCTAACATATGAACACCATATCAATCTCTACACACTGTACCAAAACAAGATCGTATACCTTTGCTGAATTTGCACTATGCACCGCATTATTCACGTGCCCATAATACATCTTCTGATAATGACAACTGAAATTTCACGAACCTGATACCCGTAATACGCCTCATAATATATGTGAGCCCTATTCCAATTCTCAAAATACCGCCACAACGAAAAGGATGCGTAGAAACTCATAACCACCTGCCGAACCAATAAATCATGGAGTCTCTCCTCCTGACAAGAACCATTACTTCGTTTTGAACTGAATAACGATATTCCTCTTTAATGTACCTTATATAAATCTAATTGCACTAACGCTAGGTCCAATAACCTTGTCTCTCCAGTACAAGCTGTTCAGAAAATAAGCCACCTCAGACACTGCCAAAAATCTCATATGACACCCACAATGCGCCAACAAGCTACAAACTCGAATGTGATACATAAGGAAAAACGTACTCTAGAAAAGGACTACCCATCTCGCGTAATGAATAAAAATGACCGAACATATGCTATGAACCCTTCTCAAGGAATGAGAAACAAACACACACAATAAGTATATGGGACCGTACTCAACATCCCACTGTTGCGGCGTGCAACCCGATCCAAACAACGTACCCATGGCGGCGTGCCACCCGATCCACTCATAACAATAAATAAGGACATACCCGTCAAGCCATATGCTTCTACCTATAGAATATCGAATATCGTCCACAAGCACGCCAAGTGCAAAAATACAACTCTGGGGAGACGGATAGCACAACACACCACAAACCCAAGCACAACTAAGGTGCAATAAATGACCTGCCTCGCAAGAACCATACTGCTCATATAACACCACAAGCTACACGGGATCACAACACATGTGCGAATAATTAAGTCGTCTCATAACCCACTTGGCACAATAGAGTATTACATGGAATAGTTGAAGAGGGGAATAACATCCAACGCCCGAAGATTCCCCCGCAAGCAATGCTATGCCGAACGAACACATCCGATCTGATATAGAGCACACACTCACATTAGACCCACTAACGGACCCCAAGCCAATTCCGATCATCCCATACTGGGCCAACAACATTTCAAGGATCTCCAATGGCCCTATTCATGACACATACGAGTAGCCGTCTCAATCCAGAACAACACCCACAGTTCACAACCAAATGGATGGAGCGCCTTCCAGGCATAAACTCTCACATTAATGATAGTACCATAATCTCCATGCTTGGTTTCAATATTTAACAATCAAGTGACTAACATGTCACACTTATACATATTTCCCCGTAGGATACTATCCCACGAACTTTCGCACCAGGTAGCAAAGTTTGCACGTCTTACCACCAACCATTCTCAATTACAATGATCTCGCACTGTCAACCTGCCAAATATCTTGTAATTCCTTATTAAACTTTTCATGAACACTCCGAATTATCATCCATAATCGTATACTCGACCTTCCGCTTCGTAGTAAGTAGAACTCTACGTAGAAACTTTATCAAAATCACACAACCGCTGACATGTCCACAGGAGATAGCCTACTTATGGAATTACATATCGACATCTCCCAACGACGCTGCATTGGGTACCACTACCACAAAATTATTAAACTCCTAAGCCCAAGCTCATCCACCAGCTGTACAAGTCCGTTCATTCCCCATTAACATCAACTGAAAGTCTGACAGTACATTCCAAACTCGAAGTCATGTTGCATCCCACGACAATCAAGTTTTCACACCTCTCTTCATTTCAAGCAAACTCCTTTCTGCCATATTCAATGTTTCTCGGTACAGTAGCCACTATTTCAAATAAGGTTCGTAGACCTAGTCACTTTCCGCCATGACTCCCAAATTGCTCTGAACTTTCCCAAGGCATGTGGCTATCCTACCACATAATCTACATGCTACTCCACCACTCTCAATTCGGTCAAACCATCTTCTTTAAGTAACTGCTAGACCTCTGCTTTTCATACTTAACCTGCTAGTAATTCGACCATCGTGAGACATCCCCCGCCATGTCCTCCCCCATACTTTGTTGCCCAAATGTTTCCTCAAATCAAATCCATATTCCGATTGTCTTTTCTCTACTATAATTAAATGCCGAACTTCTAAATCATGCACCGACAAATCCACCTTTCAAGTCATTCACTGCCTCGACACATAGAAAAGCACCCAACTATTACACCAACACTGTGCGATCACAATGCATGAACATCACAGCAATCCGTGCATAGCCTCAAAACCATAGGAAGTACAGATACTGAACTGAAATGACAGGACATCCTTCCGCAAGGCAATGATAATAGCCCACTCAAACTCATAAAGAAAACATCTAGCACCAAATCTACAGTACCACTACAACTCTTCGATGCCCAATTGATAACAAGCACTTCACGTCGCATGAGATTGAGTGGGAAGGAAATAAAGGCACAAGCACCAAAGGAATCAAATCGCACGATGAGGAATCAATGAAGTGAAGCTTTTTCCTAATAGTTCCATAGCCTTCCGAAGATAAGTACAGACGTCTTCATACCGATTCGCGAGACTCTACTAAACCTGCTTGTGACTCATAACACCTATGAACCTAGTGCTTTGATACCAACTTGTCACGACCCCAATTTCCCTTCGTAGGATGTCGTGCTGGTACCTAGTCTCTAAGATTAGGTAAGCCTAACGATTTGCGGAATAACTAAATATAAATTGAACTCAAACCTCAACACATGAAATATAAATACGAACTGCGATTCAAATAATTACAACTCCCAAAACCCGGTAGAAACAAGTCACAAAGTTCTAAGAGAAAATACTAAGTGTCTCTATACATCAAAGTTTAAAGAGAATAATAAAAAATAACATAACAAGGATAGAGGGGTCTCCGAGGTCTGCAGACGCTGGCAGATGTACCTTGAAGTCTCCACGCACAGGCTATCTCACTGGTATCTGGCCTAGTAGGAAGAACCTGGATCTGCACAAATATATGTGCAGAAGAGTAGCATGAGTACACCACAACGGTACCCAGTAAGTGCCAAGCCTAACCTCGGTAGAGTAGTAACGAGGTCAGGTCATAGCCCTACTGGAATAAAAAGGAGACAGGGCAGAAGATATAATAATATAATAAAACGACTAAGAATATTACAATGAGAAATTTCAGAAAGGTAACAACACAGCAAATAGAGGTAAACAACAGGGGCACTCCCGAGGTACCGCCTCGTAGTCCCAAATATAAATACGCAACGGGGGAGCTCCCGAGGTACCGCCTCGTAGTCCCAATAGTAAATATGCAACAGGGGGAGCTCCGAGGTACCGCCTCGTAGTCCCAAAAGTAAATATGCAATAGGGGCGCTCCTGAGGTACCGCCTCGTAGTCCCAAAAGTAAATATGCAATAGGGGCGCTCCTGAGGTACCGCCTCGTAGTCCCAAAAGTAAATATGCAACAGGGGGAGCTCCCGAGATACCGTCTCGTAATCCCAAAAGTAAATATGCAGCGGGGAGCTCCTGAGGTGCCGCCTCGTATTCCCAAAAGTAAATACACAACTCATAACTTATGGAACAACAAATTTACAGCAAGAAATCCTATAGTTAAAGATTGAATACAAAATCAAGGAAGCAGGTAATTCAACTAAGCGTGTTGAACAAATTGCAAGTAAGAGTTAAGACACGTAGACATACGATACTAGTCTAAACATGATAATTACACATGCTAAAACAACTCAGTCAAGGAATTAAAAGAAGACTACTCGGCAAGAACCAGAATTTTCCTATTTAGCCCGTGTACTCACTCGTCACCTCGCGTACACGACATTCACATATCACAAATTTTTACAACAGTACCAAATCCGAAGGGAATTTTTCCCAAACAAGGTTAGACAATCACTTACCTCGAATCTCGCTCAATCAATTGATAAGAATACCTTTCCCACGACTTTCTGACTCCGATCGGCTCGAATCTAGCCAAAACAATTACATACTATAAATATAACTCCAAGAAACTAATTTAAATAATGCAACTACGACTCTAGCAAAGAATTAAAAACTCGGCCCAAAAAGTCGATCGGGCCTTAAGTCTCGAAATTGGGTAAAGGTCACAAAATACAAATACCCGTTCGACCACAAGTCCAACCGTACCAATTTTACAAAAATCCGACACCAAGTCGCCACTCAAATCCCCAAATTAAACTCTCCAAATCCCTAGCCTCAAACCCCAAAATTCCACCTTAAATACAAACAAACTAGGTGGGAAAATTAATGGAGAAATACGATTATTGATAAAAAATGAATACAAGAGAATTACCTCAAGAAATCACTTGAAAATTCTCTCAAACATCGCCAAGACCGGAGCTCAAAATGTTTAAAATGAAGCAAAATCGCGAACCCTTATATTTAAGTGTTTTGCCGGCACTTTCGCTTCTGCGAAAACTTCACCGCTTTTGCGGCTTCACAGAATCAACCACTCACCCGCGTCCGCGGCTTCTTCCGCTCCTGCGTCCCCTTACGCCGCTTCTGCGGACTCGCTTCTGCGAGCCTCCAAGACGCTTCTGCGGTCCCAGCTTCTTTGCCAAATTCCGCTTCTACGGTTCAAAGCCCACTTTTGCGGGTGCGCATCTGCGCAAACATGTCCACTTTTGCGGACAGGCCTCCGAAGCACTCGTCCGCTTCTGCGATCACTCTTCCGTAGAAGCGACTCTGCTTCTACGGCCTTCACACCTTCCCTGCGACCACGGGCCAATTCCCCCAGCCCCGCATCTGTGCCCAAATGCTCGCTTTTGCGAGCTCGTACCTACGGTCAATCGCGCAGGTGCGATTACACCAGAACTGGTGTACTTCAGCCATTTACACAAGTCCAAATTGATCCGTTAACCATCCAAAAACCACCCGAGGCCCCCGAAACCTTGACCAAATATACCAACCAGTACAAAAACATCATACGAACTTAGTCGAGCCTTTAAATCTCATCAAACAATGCTAAAAACACAAATTGTGCATCGATTCAGGCCTAATGACATTTAAAACTTCAAACTTTTACATTCGACGCCGAAACCTATCAAATCAAGTCCGATTGACCTCAAATTTTACACACAAGGCATAATTTACATTACAGACCTACTCGAACTTCTAGAATCGGAATCCGACCCTGATATCAAAAAGTCTACTCCCTGTCAAACATTCCAACAATCATCCAAATTCCAACTTTCGCCAATTAATGCCGAAATGACCTACAGACCTCCAAATTAACATTCGGACACGCTCCTGAGACCAAAATCACCCTACGGAGCTATTTGAACCATTAAAACTCCATTCCAGAGTCTTCTTCACACAATTCAACCTACAGTCAATTCCCACGACTTAAAGCTTTCAAAATTAGAATTTCCCATCCGAATCAACTTTGAACTTTCCAAAATTCGATTCCGACTACGCGTACAAGTCATAAAACATGAAGTGAAGCTATTCAAGGCCTCAAACCGTCGAACGACGCGCTAGGAAAAATGACTGATCAGGTTGTTACAATATGCCTTTATTGAGTGGGAGTGATATTTGAAATGTGAACACTATAGTAAGAAGTCACTAATATTTCAATACTGTAAGGTAATGAAGGTAATATTTGTAGTACTTCGTTGTAGTGGGAGAATACTAAGGAAAATCATAGTCCGGTGTACACTCTTGGTATAGTTTCGGTAACAAGATCCCTGAAGAGTTTAATACCAAACTAGATAGTTACGACAAAGCACTACTAGACAAACATTGCATCAGAAATAACTTTGCAAAATTCTTTAACAAAACCGTATTTAGTGAAGAATTTTAATAGTCATGTAAAAGAATGCCTGTGAAAGTTGTAGATACATGGTTATGAGTCGAAGTGGGAGATTGTTGGGGCATATATTATTAACCATGCATTTGGATATAATATATTCTAATAATTGTCATGATTAAAAGTCTAAGTAGGAGATTGTTGAGATATATACTATTAACCATGAGTTTGGTTTAGATATAATATTTATTATGAAATAATTATTTATTCGGTTTTAATAAAGTTTTAAATAGATCATATATTAGTCTGTGCCCTTTGCTTGTATAAAAGATGATTTAGTGTATAGAGTTTAGCTTATACACGTAAGATTAAGTCATTGGTTCTTATAAGTATAAAGTTTGATTTCACAATCTAATGATGGAATTGGACAAACCATCATGGATGATTGTAGCACAAGATTAAATATAATTTATCTTGATTATGGGAATGGTTTAATTCCAACTTCTTGTGCTAGTACATTTTGTATGCATTGAACGGACCAAGTAGAGATAAGTATTTTATACTGACTTAATAAAATAAACTCTCTAGTCATTAAATGTACTTATACTCTTAATCTTGATATAATTATTATTAGCTATGTATATTATTATTGTTTTGATTTATTGAAAGGCGATATTTTTTCATGGGTCAATATGCCTGATAAATTGGATAATAATAATGTACATTGGCGAAATAATAGTTAGTTAATGGAATCCATGTCTCGGTTTAGAGATTGATGATATACCTTTATGAAAGCTTATAAGTTTTCATGTGTAAACCCGACAAGTGAATTTTGTATCTGACACATGAAATAAGTTAAGCGAAAGTCTAAAGGAAATAATCAATAAATTAAATCGTCAGTAATTTAATTTAATTGATTAGTATCTGAATATTAACATGGGGAATTAAATAAGATTTAATGGATGAATTTCAAAGTTGAATAAGGAGTGCAATTACGAATGTTTAGTGGAATAATTCGTAATTAATCATGGTGGATATTAATTTCGAAAATTACAAATTAATTCCATAATTGGAAGCCTTGTTAATTAAATTATATGGTCCATGTTGTGCCTAAATTAAGGGTGGCAAGTGGGCCGGACCCGGTCCTAAGTAGGCCGGGCCTAAGTGGGCCGGTCCTATGCGGTCCGGTCCTAAACGGTCTCGGGCTTCGCGGGCTTATTGCTGGAACCGGCTCGGGACCGGAACCACGAACTAACGGTCCCGGGTTAAGTGGGCCGGTCCCGGACCTAAGTGGGCCTAAAAGGGCCTAAGCGGGCCCAGTAAAAACTTTCTATTTTTAATTTCTTTTTATAGAAGTTAGAGAAAACAAATAGTAATAAAGATATATAAGCTATATTCGATTTATATACTAAGTATACATCTTAAAATATATATATATATACTATATTATATATACATATTATACATCTTAAAATATACTATATATACATTTTAAGATATACTATATATACATCTTAAGATATACTATATATACATAGTATACTAGATATACTAGATATATATAGTATAGTATAGTAGATCTTAAGATATATATATACATCTTAAGATATATAAGCTATATATATATATATATATAGTAAGATGTATATATAGTATATCTTAAGATGTATACTATCGAATATGACATATAAACTATGTATATATATTAGAGTATATATATAGTATATTATAGTATAAAGTATGTATATATAGTATATTAGGAAGCTTATACTTTATATCTAAAGCATGTCCAGATGCAGATCTAACCATATGAGTAGTTTTTTGAAAATATTTTATAGGTATTAAACCTTCTTGAATGCAGCTAACATCTGCTCCACTATCAATCATGGCAATGTTTGTAATAAAAAACTATTATCAATGAGAATAGTATATTTAATATATCATTTATGAGCAGTAATAATTTGCATCATCCCTAAAAACATATCATGTTTAGGATTAAAA
>AWOL01S0011995.1:233872-258446 GCA_000715115.1 Nicotiana otophora | reverse complement strand
AGGTGGGTTGCTCTGATGGTAAGCACCCTCCACTTCCAACCAAGAGGTTGTGAGTTCGAGTCACCCCAAGAGCAAGGTGGGGAGTTCTTGGAGGGAAGGATGCCGAGGGTCATTTGGAAACAGCCTCTCTACCCCAGGGTAGGGGTAAGGTCTGCGTACACACTACCCTCCCCAGACCCCACTAGTGGGATTATACTGAGTTGTTGTTGTTGTTGGTAACTTCCCAACCATATTAGCTTCTGTTTGCTGGGCTCGCGCAGTTCGCAAACCCACTTGTCGTTGTTCCTCCTTCTCACTCCCCTGTACACTGGGTGCCGAGTTTCTTTGAACTTCTTCCTTCCCGCTCGCTTCTTGGGTTTCCTCAACGCTAATATATTGATATGTTCTTCATCGGAAACTGCCACTCTAATTGAAGTGCTTGAATTATTCATTACTTAATAAGGCGCCAAATTGTTGAGTTTCTTGTAATTATTTGTGGTATGTGCTAAGTACTGCTGAAGCTTTTAGGGTGTACGATTAAATTGGTGGTGTGTTTTTATAGATTTGGATTATGAGGAGAGAAGAAGGAAATCACGTGGATACATGGACACGCACACGGAAGTGAGTGAGCATGTGAAACGAACTGGAAAATGTTTTATTTGTTGTGGGGCCTGCTTGACTGTGTCAATAAATGGATCTTTACGGACTAAATAAATACTTTGTGGGGTTTTAGCCCACGTTGCAGTGATTGGATATAATAGAAGAATGAGTCTTCTTATTCGTTTCTAATTTGGTTTGAGGAAATCAAGGTTTGGTCCACGTGTGGAACTTTAGTTAAATGCATATTTTTGTAAAAGTTGTTGAAATTATATTACTGTATTATATCACTAAAGAATGAGATTTTTTCAATATACGAAAATAATTCAATTTTAACTTTATTTTTTATTTTTTATATGATAATACGATCATACAAATATCTATAACTTGTTTTAAATCATAAGTTTTAATAGTCTTTTTTTTTCTTAAAATATTCGATATTAAATTAAATAACCTAATATAAATTGAAACGGATGGAGAATATATATAAAAAGTACATTCATACGAAGAGACCTATATAAGCAGGCGGATGTACATCTAAGAAATTCTTACTAAATATATATATTAATATTCGGAGGAAACGAATAACTAGGATAAAATGATACCACTTGACATAAATTGTCTTTTGGTATGTTGGTTATATGCTTAATTTTGTTCCGATAGCTTTTCTAACTTAAGACTCAACAATAAACTAAAATTATTTCTTCTCTAGAAATATAATAATTAAAGTTATTATTTTCGTACTTCCATAAATTGTGACACCGATTACAAAATTTACTACATACGCCTCTTTATATAATTAAGGCTACATGTTGATCACATCTTTTGGGAGTATAATAATTTAATCATGAGGGTTCTTAGGAGTTAGGACCTTTAGCTGATTTACAAATGAATTGAGTCACGTCGTTCTTACTGACACAGTCAAATGGCTGGGCCTCTGTTAACGATATTGCATGTAACATAGCAGCCAGGGACAACGTATGGCTGATTCTCAGGACTTTTAGCTAATTTAATTTACAAATGAATTGCCTCCCGTCATTATCACTTCTATTAGGAGGCTCCGGCATTAGTCTGGCAGAAGTTATAAAAGGTAGAGGCACTGTCACAATCTTCATTACCATGACAAGGGATCTGCATTGTCTAACTGCTATATCTTGTTTTTACCAGAAGAAAAAAGTACTCCCATCCATTTCAATTTATTTAAATTTCGAAAGTCTAATAAATTTTTTCTTTAACCTTAATTTTTTATCTTTTTTATATTGCCATCGGTCCCAATTTATATGCATTTTTATATGTAATTTTTAAATATATAAATTTTATTTTTATAAATATAAATTTTATATTTGCATTTACAGCAAAATTAAGAAGTTTGACTATCAAAATTCGGATACACTATACAACATGGATTGGTGGTTGAAATAGTATAATATAATCCTTTTTGGTTTAAGGTTTGTATGTTTTTCAACATTTAAATGTCATGTACATTGGTGGCAAAAACCTATTAACAGACAGATTTGGTCATATATCAACTTGATGAAATAGTTCAACGAAATGGAGAGATCTCTTGAGGAAAAATGAGCAAAAGAATTGTTTGGCCACTTTATAGGATGATACGTCAGAGGTAATTACTGCAACTCTGCTAGATTGAATCTTAAGATATAGCAAAATGATTTATTTTAAGTTGATCATTCCAAGGGTGGACAACCCATTCACAAAGATGATTATGAGCAGCTCTCACATTGGGTTGCATGGGCACAAACTCCATCTAGTTATTCTATGTATATACTCACACATATATGTGATTTTAAAAGGCTGCATTATTTATTTACTGCTTTAAGTGTCACTACGACCTTAATTTAGGGTATTGGTTGATGGTGGTAGTTTTAGATTGTTGCTAGTGGTGATTAGTAGAGATAGCTATGATTATAATAGTGGACGGTAGTGATTATGGCTGATGATGGCGGTTGGGGACGTGGTTGGTGGTGGTAATTGAGGTGGGTGGGTGGTTGTAGTTGAGGATTAAGTAAATATTTCTCAATCATCATATCATCATCATATCTGTAAATATCTAATTTTTGCTCTTTCTATTTCTCCTACATTACATTTTTCTAGGTTTATTGTGTGTGTTTATAGACTTTAGCATTAGATTATTAATTAATCTGTTAAGAGGTTTAAGGGATTGAATTAATGCCCATTTCAGTTGAGTTATGCACAAATCAGACCCATTTTTGAGTCCAATTCGGCAGACCCAATCCAATTGATGGTTGGCCAAGACTTGGTGCAAAACGGCATAGATTCATCGAAACTACGTCATTTCAATAAGTGAAACCAAGACTCAATCTCACGCATCCATTCCCCCATGATCCAACGACTCTAGTTCAATCCCCTCCTTAGGTATTTAAAGCTTAGAATCCCTGAAAATTGCCTCTATTTTCTCCTTATTTCCTCTCTTCTTCCACTCTTTACACTCTCCCCTATCCCTCTAGACCTCGCCGTTCGCAGCCCTGCTCCGCCGCCAGAAATCGCCCACCGGCGGCAGTCGTGTTCCTAACTACCCCAAGATTTTACCATTTCTTCCTCTCAACCCCCTCTCCATGATCCAAGCCTCATATCTTCCAAATCTCCACCAATCTCCGTAGATCTAACCCTAACCGAAACCCTAGCCGTCCTAATTTTTCTTCTTTCTTTCTCAAATTCGTGACAAATCTGACCACCCCACCCCACAAATATTCCATAAATGTGTAGACTCGCTTGCGCAGCGTAATATTAACATCCAATAATTTAATTCAATAATCTCATGCCATATCTACTAGTTTTATTTAATTTTTAATTTAATTAATACCTTGTTATAATCGTGGATTCGCTTGCGTGGCGCGATAGTTGACTTTTTTTAAAAAAATTTCAAAATTAATTTCCTCAAATGTTGTAATTATTCCTAAAGTAATAACGTGCTACTAACCCTTTGTCATGTCTGTAAATTTGCTTGCGTATCACGGTTATGACAAAACTAATAACATGCGTCTCGGTCACACATTCGCTTGCGTGGTGCGGTTAGGACAATTTATTATTATTCAAATCATTCTTTAATAATTTTAATAAATAAAAGCGGATAGGTAAAATATGAAAATTCATTAAAATACAGTTTATCCAAAATTAATTCAAGCTATATTTTGTCAGTAAAAGTGACCGTGCTAGAACAACGGGACTCGAAAAATGCATTACACTTTCTCCCCGGTCAACAGAATTCCTTTGTAAGGACCCGTAAAAAATTTAACCAAAAGTTCGGGGTTTCGTGGTGCCAAGTTTTATTCCTACATTACTATAAGTAGATATTCTTCGCGGCGAGCTTGCGAGCCGTGGTTCAAACTTTTTGGACTGAACAGTACCCTACGGACTGAGAGGAAAATATTTCGCAGAAGAACACATTTCTGCGGCCCATTATGCGGCCGCATAATCACTCTTCGTACCGCATAATGGCCGCAGAGTGAAGCAGTAAGTTTGGCCAACTTGAGGTCAGTTTCGCGGTCGATTATGCGACCGCATAATTGATATCCGGACCGCATATCGATCGCATAATACCTCTTGAGTTTTTGCGGAGGGAGTTCTGGGGTGCATTATGCGACCGCAGAACGAGTATGCGGACCGGATACTGGTCGCATACCTGGGCCGTAAGTTCAGGACCCTGAGGTCCATTTCTGCGGTCACTATGCGGACCGCATAACCATTATGTGGTCGCATATGCGACCGCTGACCTGTGTCGGGGCACCATTTTTTTAAATTTAAAACACGATCCCTATTCCGTTAAAACACCCATTTAGGCTATTTTGAAACTCATTTATGATATTTCTAGTGTATGAGAGAGAGAGTTCTAGAGGGAGGGCCTAATTCCCATCAATTAATCTTCAACCATCACTCAAGTCTTGGAAACATTCAAGTAGAGTACCGAATTCTTCATTCAAAAATGGTAAGATTTCATCACCCCAGCTCTTAATTTCAAACATAGCTATAATAGGGTACTAGGATAATGCTTCATAGGTATGAGAGTGATTCATTTTGCATGCATGTGATAAAGAGTGTGGAAAATTGAACTAGAACTATGAACATGTTCCTAATTTTGGGTTCAATTTGTATATTGCAAAAATAGATTGAGGTTGCTAAGGGTTCCGGATAATTGTAGAGTCTAAAGAAGCGCAATTAAGGTATGTATGGCTAACTCTTTTCTTCCTAGAATCGAACTCCTGGTGTCCGAATATTTGGTGTAAGTTTCGACTTGATCATACTAGAATTTTTTGCCTTAGTGTGTTGGGTTGGAAGATTCATGTTCCCTAATTATTTTAGGTGTTTACCATGTCATCATGCTATTTGAGAACGTAACTATAATTTTTCCAAGCTCTTTCCCTTATGTGTAAAATGTCTTATGTGATGGTACTTATCGACATGAATGATGACGTTATTTGAACGAATAAAAAAGGGAAAGACTTGAATTGTAAAATGTGCCCAAGTGCCAAGAACTATTTAATAAATGAGGCTGTCGTGCCATGTAATGAAAGATGGGGAAGGGATGTGAATTGAGTGAACAGTTGAAAGAGGTTATGTCTCAAGTGAGATGGCTTAGCCGATCGGGCCGAGATCGGACGCCATGCCGTACACATGGTGGCATTTGTGTTGGAACTATTGATTTACATTGTGGATATGGATATGTCTCACTTGGGATGGCTTAGTCGGTCGGGTCGAGACCGGACTCCATGTAAATACACGGTGGCATTATGAGTTATGGCTTTGGCACTAAAGATTATTAACCTAAAAGATAGAAAGATTGAATTGGAAATTATGTGATACTTACTTGGTGTTTCTTTGTATTTCTGTGAAGTACTTATTGATTGTTGTGACTACCCTCTCTTTGTTTCACTGTTCATTCTACTGAAATTGGTGTTTGCCTTACATACTAGTACTATTCGACAGTACTAATGTCCCTTTTGCCTGGGGCGCTATATCTTTAAATGGATGTAGGTGGTTCCATCGCAGATAGCGCTGATCGCAGATAGTGGTGTTCTCCGTCACACTCATCACAACAGTCTTGGTGAGCCCCATTTCTTCCTGGGGTCATGTAGTCCTTCTTTTGTATAAGTTTTTATATTTTGAGGTATAGCCGGGGCCTTGTTACCGGCATTGTCATATTGCTCTTGTGTACCCTTATAGGCTCCATAGATGTTTATGTGGGTCATGTATGAATGTTGGGGTGGTCGTTAGATCGAGTTGTATTTTGGAAACTTAACTATGACATAATGTTTATAATGAAAAATGAACTAGCAACGTTTATATATTTACATAACTGATCTCTCCTCTGTTTTACAAATGGTGAAGCATTCCCCTTTTGGATTATGAGTGAGTCGGGTAGGAAAGGTTTACTAGGATTGTTCGACCAGGTTCACTCGGTTGAGCGTCGGTCGTGCTCCTCAAGGTTGGGGCGTGACAAACTTGGTATCAGAGCTTAAGGTTTTAAAGTGTCCTAGGATGTCTTGGAGTCGTGTCTAGTAGAGCCTTTCTTATCGATGTGTTTTCGACCACATCTATAATTAGGGGGCTACTTAGACATGTAAGAATGATACCCTTCATTGTTGTTCTATATCGTGCGATAAAGCGGAACGTGAGGTTGTTTTCCCCTAACTTGTGCATTGTCCTAACTTTCAGTAAATGGCACCTAAGAAGAGAGCGTGAATTGGACAAGAAGCCAATACCACCCCAGGAGTGGTTGTTGATCCCTTACTTGATAATGCGGGTGAGGATAATCCCCCTACCATCGCACTGTATGATTCGTCTATTCGAGAACAGACTACCCCAGTTCCTACACCCGCGGAGGATGCCACAATCCCTCCTGCCGATATACCTGTCCCTCCTCCAGCCCCAGCTCCCGGTTCCGATATTGCTGATGGAGATCTTAGAGGAGCTATTCAGATGCTGACTCAATTAGTAGCTTCCCGGGCTCAGAGGTCAAATGTTGTACCCACCCCATTTAGCTTTCAAGGAGATTCTTCCGGTTCCAGGGTAAACAAGTTCCTTCAGTTAGACCCTCCAGTGTTCACAGGTAGTGATCCCGTAACAGACCCTCAGGATTTTATTGATGAGATGCATAAGACTCTTCGAGTTATACGTGCTACGGAGACAGAGGGAGTAGAGTTGGCCTCCTATCGTTTGAATGGGGTGGCATATTCCTGGTTTGCGATGTGGGAGGATTCCCCTGAGGAGGGTAGCCCTCCGGTTGGATGGAGTGAGTTTGTGGAGGCCTTCATAGACCATTTCTTGCCTGCCGAGACTAAGGCAGCACGTGCTGTGGAGTTTGAGACCCTTAAATAGGGTAGTAAGAGTGTGTGGGAATATCACATGGAGTTCGTGCGCCTGTCAAAGTATGCTTCTCATATGATACCGACTATGGAGATTAGGGTGCGTCGATTTGTGCAGGGCCTTAGCCCTCTGGCTATTAATGAGGTAGCCATTTTTGCTCTAAATTATGACATGAACTATGGAAGGATGGTGGCATTTGCGCAAGCTACAGAGGCTCAAAAGTTAAAGCTTAGGATGGAACGGGAAAGTAGTAGTAGGGCCCGATCAGCGGGCAACCTTGGGGATTCATTCGGAGGTGGGAGATCAGCTTTTCGGGGAGGATCATCAGGGCCATCCCAGTCTTATGCTCAGTCTTCAGCTAGTGCCCCGCCATCAGGGCACGGTCAGTAGTAGAGGAGTCACTTTAGGCTCGGTCAGGGCAACAAAGGGTCCCACCATCAGAGCCAATCAGCAGGGAGATTCCAGTAGCAGCAGAGGGCCCCATGACCTAAGTGTGGGAGGATACATTCAGGAGTCTGCTACCTGGATATGCCAGTATGTTATGGATGCGGAATAAGAGTCAATATTCAGAGGGAGTGTCGTGCATCCCGTCAAGGTGCAGGTAGGGGCACAGCTCAGTCATCCAGTTCTACAACCGCTACATCTTCAGCACCCCCTCCAGCTCGAGGCTCTCCAGCACCCACAGGGCGTGGTGCAGCTAGGGGTGGTACAGAGAGTTCGGGAGTACCCAACCGATTCTATGCTATGAGTGGTCGACAGAGTGTAGAGGCTTCCCCAGATGTCATCACAGGTATATTGACTGTTCAATCTCATAATGTGTATGCCCTTATTGATCCCAGATCTTCTTTGTCCTATGTTACTCCTTATGTTGCTACGAGCTTCGAGATAGAACCAGAACAACTTCATGAGCCGTTCTCTGTATCTATCCTGGTTGGCGAGTCTATTATGGCCGCACAAGTTTATAGGGATTGTGTTATCATGGTGCTTGGTCGGGATACCATGGATTATCTTATTGAACTAGGGATGATTGATTTTGATGTAATAATAGGAATGGATTGTCTTTATTCATGTTTTGCAAAACTCGATTGCCGAGCTAGAATCATGAGGCTTGAGTTTCCTAACGAGCCAGCTGTTGAGTGGGAGGAGAATAATGTTATTACAAAAGGTAGGTTTATTTCTCACCTTAAGGCCATGAAGATGATTAGGAAGGGGTGTATTTATCATTTGGTCCGAGTTATGGACACCACTACTGAGGTGCCTACCCTTGAATCTGTACCAATTGTGCATGAATTCACTGATGTATTTCTGGATGAGCTCCCTGGAATACGGGCACGCAGCCTATATCCATTCCACCTTATAGAATGGCGCCGGCAGAATTAAAAAAGCTAAAGGAACAACTAAGGGATTTGCTAGAGAAAGGTTTCATCCGGCCGAGTGTGTCACCTTGGGGTGCACCGGTTCTCTTTGTCAGAAAGAAAGATGGATCGTTGCGGATGTGTATTGATTACCGGCAGCTCAACAAAGTCACAATAAAAAACAAATACCCATTGCCTAGAATAGATGATTTATTTAATCAATTACAAGGTGCTAAGTTCTTCTCCAAAATTGATTTGCGGTCTGGGTACCATCAATTGAAGGTAAGGGAGCAGGATATTCCGAAAATAGCTGTTAGAGCCCGTTATGGGCACTTTGAATTTTTGGTAATGTCTTTCAGGCCAAAAAATGCCCCGGCAGCTTTCATGGATCTTATGAATCGAGTCTTCAAGCTGTTCCTCGACTCCTTTGTGATAGTATTCATTGACGACATCCTTGTGTATTCATGAAGTCGTGAGGATCACACCGATCACCTCAGGGCAGTTTTGCAAACTCTTCATCAACACCAATTGTATGCAAAATTCTCAAAATGTGAATTTTGGCTTACATCTGTTACATTCGTGGGTCATATCACCTCTGGAGAAGGAATTAAGGTTGATCCTCAAAAGATTGCAGCAGTGAAAGATTGGCCTAGACCTACTACTCCAATAGAGATTCGCAGTTTCTTGGGTTTAGCCGGGTATTATAGAAGGTTCGTGGAGGGGTTCTCCACTCTTGCCTCCCCATTGACTAAACTGACGCAAAAGACGGTTAAGTTCCAGTGGTCCGATGCTTGTGAAAGGAGCTTCCAAGAATTGAAATCAAGATTGACTTCGGCGCCGGTATTGACCCTGCCAGAGGGTACCGAGGGGTTTGTGGTGTATTGCGATGCTTCAAGGATCAGTCTTGGGTGTGTATTAATGCAACATGGTAAGGTAATAACATATTCTTCAAGGCAACATAAGAATCATGAAAAGAACTATATAACGCATGACTTAGAGCTTGTGGTGATAGTTTTTGCATTAAAACTTTGGCGTCATTATTTGTATGGAGTCCATGTAGATGTATTCATATACCACAAGAGTCTTTAGTACATTTTTAAGCAAAAGGAATTGAACTTAAGGCAGAGAAGGTGGCTCAAATTGCTCAAAGATTATGACATAGACATTTTGTATCATCCGGGGAAAGCTAATGTGGTGGCGGATGCTCTTAGTCAGAAGTCTATGGGTAGTTTGGCTCACTTAGAGGCATGTCAAAGGCCCTTGGACCGGGAGGTTCACAAGTTGGTCAATTTGGGAGTTCTTCTTGCGGACTCTAATAAAGGGGGAGTGATTGTGCGGAATAGGGGGAATCATCTCTTGTGACAGAGGTCAAGGAGAAGTAATACAATGATCCAGTGTTGGTGCAGCTGAAGGAAGGGATTCATAAACACAAGACTATGGCTTTTTCTCTTGGCATGAATAACGGTACATTTGGTACCAAGGACGACTATGTGTTCCAAATGTAGATAGTCTTCGGGAAAGAATCATGGCAGAAGCTCATACTTTTAGATATTCCGTGCACCCAGGTTCTACAAAAATGTATCATGACCTCATGGAAGTTTACTGGTGGAATAACATGAAGAGGGGTATGGCGGACTTTGTGGAAAAATATTCAAACTATCAACAAGTGAAGGCCGAGCATCAAAGGCCCGGTGAGTTAGCACAGAGTATAGAAATTCCAATATGGAAATGGGAAATGATCAATATGGATTTTTTGGTAGGGTTACCACGCACTCTGCGTAAGTTTGACTCAATTTTGGTAATCGTGGATCATCTCACGAAATCAGCACACTTCTTACCAGTTAAATCCACCGACACCACAGAACAGTATGCTCAATTGTATATAAAGGAAATAGTCAGGCTTCATGGCACTCCAGCTTCCATCATTTCCGATTGAGGGGCCCAGTTCACAGCTAATTTCTGGAAGAAATTTCAGCAAGGTTTGGGTACACAAGTAAATCTTAGCACGACTTTCCATCCACAAACAGACGGGCAAGCAGAGCGGACTATTCAGATGCTTGAGAACATGTTGCATGCATGTGTGCTTGACTTCAAGGGTAGATGGGATGATCAATTGCCGCTCATAGAATTTTCTTATAACAACAGCTTCCATGCCAGTATTCAGATGGCGTCGTTTGAGGTCTTGTATGGTAGAAGATGTAGATCGCCGGTTGGGTGGTTCGAGGTTGGATAAGCTGAACTAATAGGACTAGACCTTGTATATCAGGCTATGGAAAAGGTTAAGATCATAAAAGAATGGTTGAAAACTGCTCAGTGTTGTCAAAAATCCTATTCGGATGTTTGTCGCAGAGACTTAGAGTTCAAGGAAGATGATTGGGTGTTCTTGAAGGTATCTCCCATGAAGGGAATCATGCGGTTTGGAAAGAAAGGGAAATAAAGTCCGAGGTATGTCGGGCTGTATAGAATCATTCAAAGGATAGGTCAAGTGGCGTACAAGCTTGAGCTACCACCTGAGATGTCATTAGTGCACCCGGTATTCCATGTGTCCATGTTGAAAAAGGTAGTTGGAGATCCGTCCGCTATTGTGCCGGTTGAGACCATCAAGGTTAGTGAAGAACTATCATATGAAGAGATTTCGGTATCCATCCTTGACAGACAGGTCAGGAAATTGAGGAACAAAGAAATACATCCGTAAAGGTATTATGGCAAAACCAGCAAGTCGAAGAAGCTACTTCGGAAGCCGAGAATTAAATGAAACAAAAGTACCCTCATTTGTTTGAATAGCCATGTAATAGTTTTATGAAGTTGTTCCCCCTAAATTTTGTATCACTTGTTCGGCTAATATAAAGGCACTCCTTTCTAGTTATATGCCCCCTATGAGGCTTCCATTGGTGTTATTTTGCATTCTACTGTGTCATTTAATTCTATATATGTTTCTAAGGTGTGTTTCTGGGGCTCTCTGACAGGTGGATAGGCCTAAATACAAAGGAAACGCTGGCGAAATTTTCAGAAAGTTAGGAAGTTAGGAAAATCTGGGGCTGATGTTATGTGGTACAACTGAAACTGTGTTAAGTAAACCTTGATCCTCATTCGAGAATGAATGATCTTAAGTGAGGGAGGATGTAAGGACCCGTAAATATTTTAACCAAAAAATCGGGGTTTCGTGGTGCCAAGTTAAATTCCTATGTTACTATAATCCCTCACTCTACGGACTGAACAGTACCCTACGGACTGAGAGGAAAATGTTTCGCAGAAGAACGTATTTCTGCGGCCCATTATGCGGCCACATAATCACTCTACAGACCGTATAATGGCCGCAGAGTGAAGCAGTAAGTTTGGCCAACTTGAGGTCAGTTTTGCGGTCGATTATGCGACCGCATAATGGATATGCATACCGCATATCGATCGCATAATCCCTCATGAGTTTTTGCGGAGGGAGTTCTGCGGTGCATTATGCGACCGCATAACGAGTAATGCGGACCGCATACTGGTCGCATACCTGGGCCGTAAGTTCAGGACCCTGAGGGCTATTTCTGCGGTCACTATGCGGACCGCATAACCATTATGCGGTCGCATATGCGACCACAGACCTGTATCGGGGCACCATTTTTCTAAATTCAAAACCCGACCCCTATTCCGTTACAACACCCATTTAGGCTATTTTGAAGCTTATTTCTGATATTTCTAGTGTGTGAGAGAGAGAGTTCTAGAGGGAGGGCCTAATTCCCATCAATTAATCTTCAACCATCACTCAAGTCTTGGAAACATTCAAGTAGAGTACCAAATTCTTCATCCAAAAAGGGTAAGATTTCATCACCCCAGCTCTTAATTTTAAACATAGCTATAATGGGGTACTAGGGTAATACTTCATGGGTATGAGAGTGATTCGTCTTGCATGCATGTGAAAAAGAGTGGAAAAATGAACTAGAACTATGAACATTTTCCTAAATTTGGGTTCAATTTGTATATTGGAAAAATAGCTTGAGGTTGCTAAGGGTTCCAGATAATTGTAGAGTCTAAAGCAGCGTAATTGAGGTATGTATGTCTAACTCTTTGCTTCCTAGAATCGAACTCCTGGTGTCCGAATATTTGGTGTAAGTTCCGACTTGATCATATTAGAATTGTTTGCCTTAGTGTGTTGGGTTGGATGATTCATGTTGCCTAATTTTTTTTAGATGTTTACCATGTCATCATGCTATTTGAGAACGTAACTATAATTTATACAAGCTCCTTCCCTTATGTTTGAAATGTCTTATGTGATGGTACTTATCGACATGAATGATGACGTTATTTGAATGAATAAAAAAGGAAAAGACTTGAATTGTAAAATGTGCCCAAGTTCTAAGAACTATTTAATAAATGAGGCTATCGTGCCATGTAATGAAAAATGGGGAAGAGATGTGAATTGAGTGAACAGTTGAAAGAGTTTATGTCTCAAGTACGACGCCATGTCGTACACATGGTGGCATTTGTGTTGGAACTATTGATTTACATTGTGGATATGGATATGTCTCACTTGGGATGCCTTAGCCGGTCGGGCCGAGATCGGACTCCGTGTAAAAATACGGTGGCATTATGAGTTGTGGCTTTGGCACTAAAGATTATTAACCTAAAAGATAGAAAGATTGAATTGGAAATTATGTGATACTTACTTGGTGTTTCTTTGTATTTCTGTGAAGTACTTATTGATTGTACTAACATCCCTTTTGCCGGGAGCGCTACATCTATGAATGGATGTAGGTGGTTCCATCGCAGATAGCGCTGATCGCAGATAGTAGTGTTCTCCCTCACACTCATCACAACAGTCTTGGTGAGCCCCATTTCTTCCTGGAGTCATGTAGTCCTTTTGTATAAGTTTTTATATTTTGAGGTATATCCGGGGCCTTGTTGCCGGTATTATCATATTGCTCTTGTGTACCCTTAGAGGCTCCGTAGACATTTATGTGGGTCATGTATGAATGTTGGGGTGGTCGTTACATCGAGTTGTATTTTGGAAACTTTACTATGACATAATGTTTATAATGAAAAATGAACTAGCAACGTTTATATATTTACATAACTGATCTCTTCTCTGTTTTACAAATGGTTAAGCATTCCCCTTTTGGATTATGAGTGAGTCGGGTAGGAAAGGTTTACTAGGCTTGCTCGACCGGGTTCACTCGGTTGAGCGCCGGTCGCGCTCCCCGAGGTTGGGGCGTGACATCCTTATCCGGACTTTATTTTTGCTGACCATTAATAATAGAGTCAAACTCCTTTGACCAGAGATTCAAATAAAATATGACTTGGAACATCCAAAACATCAATTCCAGTGGAGACTCTGTAAATAAAATAATTCCTATTCAAGTTTGTCACTTTAATTGAAATTTGTTTTTAACCCACGACAATCCATAAACATATTCTTTTTGGGGTAAAAAGGGGTGTGACAATAGTATAATAATATTATACTAAAAGTGGGAAGACCTTAAGTCTAAACTTGAGTTACCAAAATGTCCATCTAAAGTTAAATAATACTTTTATCCCTAATTTAAATGTCACTCCTATTACATTTTTGTACCAAATAATAAATTTACCTTCTATCCATGAATAATGAATATAATTAATGAAAAGACAATAGAGTAAATTTTGTGTATATATCTTCAAACACATAATGTATGTAATGTTAATAAAGATAACAAAGAAGGAAAAAAATTAAAAAAGGACAAATTGAGCCTATTGAGATGGTTAGCCTTTAGTAAGGCCTTTGGTTTACTGTGTATCTAAGCTTGAGCAATTTATTTCTTCTACATTTAGAATTATAACGTATCGAATCGTAATGAGTAGAGCATTACAATAGAAAAAAACGTTACTCTCAGGCGGGAAGCACCACCAGCTAAGCCGGAAAGTAATACTATTGGTGTGCTGACCTACATCGGCTCAAGTTTCCCACTCGAGTAAGCCGGTATAGATACCTTCTCCACGAGGATTTAAACTTAGAAGAACAAATCTCATACTAGATATTCCTAGTACGATTGATTTATTTGCATCATATGCATTTGACTTAGTAGCGTTTGACACAGGAAACAAGTTCTATTTTAGGACAGATACCTTCTATAACGACCCCGCCAGCTATTTTGAGAGTATTAGCTATGAATCCCTATTTATTGCTCCCTATATTTTATTTTGTAGTTAGGTGACTTGTACGGTGGATTTTTTTTTGGTTTCGGAGTGAAATGGACACACTTAGTCCTTAAAATGGAAGCTTAAGTTCTAGGAGATTGATTATAGTTTGCATTGTGTGAAGACGACTCTGGAATTGAGTTTTGTCGGTTTCAATAGTTTCGTATGGTGATTTTGATCTTAGGATCATATCCGGATGTTGATTTGGAGGTCCATATGTCATTTCGACGTTAATTGGCGAAAGTTGAAAAGTTGGATGAATTTTGAAATTTTTTACCGGGGACATACTTTTGATATAGGGGTTGGATTTCGATTTTCGAAGTTGGAACATGTTCGCAATGTCATTTATGACTTGTGTGCAAAATTTAATGTCAATCGGACTTAATTTGATAGGTTTCAGTGTCGAATGTAGAAGTTTGAAGTTTAAATGTTCATTAGGCTTGAATCGATGCACAATTCATGTTTTTAGCATTGTTTGATATGATTTAAAGGCTCGACTAAGTTTGTATGATGTTTTAGGACTTGTTGGTAGGTTTGGTTGAGGTCCCGGAGGCCTCGAGTGGATTCCAGATGGTTAATGGATTGGAATTTGGACTTAGATGATGGCTGGTGCTTCAGGAGTTCTAGTGTCTGGTTTCATTCTACGCGTTCACGATGTTTTTCCTTGATCTGTTCCAAGCCACACCTCTATTTGAGGTTGTGAAACGGTTGGAGTATTAATAGTACCCAACAAGGAGTCAGGGTTGATTTTCCACAGGGAGCTATGAATGGGACTTAAGAGTATATATTCAAATGAATGAGCTTGAATTATCTCAGATTACACTTCCACAAAAGTTGGTTTGTTTCTAAATCTATTTTACACTAAGGATGACAACTAAGATTTAAAACTAGCAAATTATTTTTGTTTGTTTTTCAAATGGTAAAAAATCCTAGGGCTATAACCTTCACCTAGGTGTTTGCTTAATGGGTTGTAAGCCTTAAAGCTTATTTTATTGGCCGAGGAGGATTATAGCTATCAATACTCAAGTACCCACTCAATACGTTTCGGTTAGAGAGTGATTTTGTCCAATTTGGCTTTCTCAAGTCCAAATGGGTATTGATGTAACAACTCGGCCGGTCATTTTGAGAATTTGAGCCCCGATCCCCTAATAACTATTTTACCCACGTTTATTTCCGCTATTAGGACTTGCCGGAGTGATTGGTTATGAAATCCAGAGAGTTTTGGGAAACTTAGTCCCTAGTTGTGAGTTTAAGCCTTAGAGTTTGGACTATAGTCGAAACTATATGAAGACGGATCCGGAATGGAATTCCGTCGACTCCATTAGCTCCGTTGAGTGATTTTGGGGTTAGGAGAACGTCCGGAATATGTTTTGGGGGTCTGTAGTAGATTTAGGCTTGAATTGGCGAAAGTTAGGTTTTTGGCGATTTTGGCCGATAGTGGAAATTTTGATATCAAGCCTGGAATGGAATTCCGAAAGTCATGTAGGTGCGTAATGTCATTTGTGACCTGTGTGTAAAGTTTGAGGTCATTCAGACTAGATTTGATGTGGTTCAGCGTCGTTTGTAGAATTTGGAAAACTTTAAATTCTTAGGCTTGAATAAGTGCTTAATTCATGATTTTGGTGTTGTTCGACGTGGTTTAAAGGCTCGACTAAGTTTGTATGATTTTTTAGGATTGGTTGGTATATTTGATTGAGGTCACGGGAGCCTCGGGTGTGTTTCGGATGCTTAACGGGTGAAAGCTTGGACTTAGAGAAATTTCTGATCTTTGCTGGTTCTGGTGTTTTCACACCTGCAGAAAAGAGACCGCAGGTGCGCGAGCTGCACATGCGGAGATGGAAGCGCAGATGCGAGAAATCGAGAGTTGTCCGGGGTCGCAGGTGCGAGGAACTTTCCGCATCTGCAATGCCCACGAATGCGCATGGATGTTTGCAAGTGCGCAATATACGCAGAAGCGGAAGGGATTCTGCAGGCGCGAGTGCGCAAATGCGGCCCTTTCGACGCAGGTGCAAAGGCATAGGGGGCAAGTGAGTTGCGCAGATGCACAAACTTTCCGCACAGGCGCATCCGCAGGTGCGAGCCCAGGTTCCGCAGGTGCGAAAATACCTGGGTAGTGATTAAAACCAAAGGGCTTCGCGATTTTTATCATTTTTGGCTTTGCAAACTCGGGTTAGGGCGATTTGTGAGAGCATTTTCGAGGCATTTCTTGAGTAAGTTCCTTGTGCTTATTTTTGGTCAATAATCTTGCCTTGCCATGTATTTTCCCACCTAGTTAATGTGTATTTAAGGTGGAAATTGGAAGTTGGAGGCTAGGGATTTGGCAGTTTGAATTGTGGATTGGAGGACCATTTGGTGTTAGATTTTAGTAAATTTGATATGGTTAGACTCTTGAGTAAATAAGCTTTCTAGTTTCGTAAATTTTGTCGGGTTTTGAGACGTGGGCCGTGGAGGGCCGGGTTCGAGCCAATTTCGGATTTGGCCTAATTTTTGTAGTTTTTCTTGTGGGATTCATTCTATTAGCACATATTGTTGGTATTGTACTATTTTGAATAGATTCGTGCCATTTGGAGTCGGATACTCGTGGCAAGAACGTGATATCAGGTTGATTTGTGCGGTTCGAGGTAAGTGTCTTGCCTAACCCTGTTTTGGGGACTTCCCCTTAGGATATCTTGATATTATTTGTTGTGTGGGCGCCGTGTACGTGAGGTGACGAGTACGTACATGGGCTATTATTGCAACAATCCCGTTTTTACTTTCTAAATCATAAATTGTTTTGCTTATTAAATTGCACTAATACGTTAAATTGTGAAACATAGACTAGGGAAGCATGCTTACATGTTTTAACTGCCTAATTGACATTCTATGAGCCATGTTTAGTTAAGTCCTTAATTGCCCTATCTGTGTCCAGTATAAGCTGTATAACTCGATGCCGTACCTGCCATTTCATCCCGCGTTTCATATTTACATTGGGACTACGGACGTATTCTGGGAGAACCCCTTGTGCTGCATATTTACTTTGGGACTACGAACGTATTCCGGGAAATCCCCCTATACTTCATATTTACTTTGGGACTACGGGCGTATTCCGGAAGATCCCCCAGCACTGCATATTTACTTTGGGACTATGGACGTATTCCGGGACATCCCCCTGTACTGCATATTTATTTGAAACTTCGGGACGGTATCCCGAGAGATTTTCCACAGTATTTTACCTTGTTCTGAGCTGAGGGATCCCTTTAACTATGTTATCGTAAATTTAACTTATATCTTTTAATGTTTAATTTACTATATTTACTCCAGTAGGGCCTTAACCTGACCTCGTCACTACTCGACCAAGGTTAGGCTTGGCACTTACTCGGTACCATTGTGGTGTACTCATTCCCTTTCCTGTACATGTTTTCGTGTGCAGATCCAGGTACGAGCTATCAGCCTTGGGGTTAGTGCGCGCTGCTGATTGTAGGAGACTTCAAGGTACTTCTGCTTGCGTCCGCAGATCTTCGGAGTCCCCTTCTACTCCCTCGCCTAGAGACTGTTCTTTATTATCTTCAGACTTTTGTATAAAGCTACATAGATTACAACAGCTTGTGACTTAGTGATATTCTGGGTCTAGAAAAATTATTTTGTATATGCCGAGTGGTGCTACTCTTGGCTATTTATATTATGCTGTTTATTTTAAAAATGTTGTCTTTTTTTACATTTTTTGCAATATTAGGCTTACTTAGTCGTAAAGACTATGTGCCATCACGACACCTTACGGAGGGTTAATTTGGGTCGTGACAAGTTGGTATTATAGCACTAGGTTCGTAGGAGTAGCGAGTCACAAGCCAGTTTATTAGAGTCTCGCGGATTGGTGCGGAGACATCCGTACTTATCTTTGGGAGGCTATGTAACTGTTAAGAACAATCACATTTCTTTGATTTCCTTGTCGTGCGAGTTATTGGCACCAAATATTCTAAGATTCTATTATATTCTTTCTCACAAGTGGTGAGGACCCACAATGGGAGGACCGACGATCAGGCACCCGAGCCCTCTGCTAGAGCCGCCGGAGGCTGGGGTCGGGGTAGAGGACAACCATGCGGTGCAGCCCGAGCTCCTGCGAGAGCTGCGTCAGAGGAGCCCCCAGCAGCTCCAGCTGGAGGGCCAGCACCGGAGATCCCTATTACTACTCCAGCCCTCTAGGAGACTTTAGCTCAGTTCTTGAGCATGTTCAGCACTCTGGCTCAGGATGGACTATTTCCGATAGCTCCCACTACATCTCAGGCCAGGGGAGGGGCACAGACTCCGGCAGCCCGCACTCCTGAGCAGAGGGTCAAGGTTGATCAGGCCCAGAGTATATTCCTATGCCCCCAGTGGCTCTATTCAGCATGAGATCAGGGTAGCTGCTTCTGAGTCAGAGAAGCTCAGACTTGAGAGATACAAGAAGTACCATCCACCTACTTTTAACGGACTATCTTCAGATGATGCTCTGGGTTTTCTTGAGGAGTGTCATCGTATTCTTTGCACTATGGGCATTGTGGAGATGAGTGAGGTTTCTTTCACCGCTTTCCAGCTGAGGGGAGCAGCATATCAGTGGTGTCATTCCTATGAGCTGAGTAGTCCGGACGAGGCAGCCTCACTCACTTGGACTCAGTTTTCAGAGATGTTCTTGCGTTAGTATGTTCCTCAGAGCCTCAGGGATACTTGGCGCGCAGAGTTTGAGCAGTTGCATCAGGGTCCTATGACTGTGTTGGAGTATGAAGTCCATTTTGGTGGGTTAGCTCGCCATGCACCGGCTCTGGTTGCTACAGTCAGAGAGAGAGTTTGTCGCTTCATTGAGGGACTCCACCCCAGTATTCAGACCAGTATGGCGAGGGAGTTGGAGATGGACATCACTTATTAGCAGGCAGTGAGCCTTGCCAGGAGAGTGGAGGACATGTTTGCCCGGGACATAGAGGAGACAGAGGCCAAGAGGTCTCTAGAGACTGGTCATTATTCAGGAGCTCGTGCACCAGCAGCACTCTATGTTAGGGGTTTTGTGAGCCACCCTGTTCATTCAGCTCTTCCAGCAGCCAGCGGTGTTCCAGCTCCTCCTAGACCTCAGGAGCCCTATTATGCACCACCAGTATCCAGTATGCCTCCTACTCAAGGTGCTATTATTGGCCAGTTCAGCAGGCTAGGTCCGAGTCAGTCTCAGCCGCCGCATCCTCCGAGAAGTTGTTTTGAGTGTGGTGACACTCGTCACCTGGTTAGAGATTACCCCAGAGCCAGGAGGGGTGCACCTCCATAGACTTATCAACCTCCACGTGCTCCACCGGGTCCTCCGGCCATTCTTTCAGCACCGGCTACTACCCCACCTCCTCAGCCAGCTCGAGGTGGAGGTCGGGGAGGTCGAGGTTGTCCTGGAGGGGGAGGCCAGGCTAGGTACTATGCCCTTCCAGCCTGTTCAGAGGCCGTTCCTTCAGATTCAGTTATCACAAGTATCGTCCCTGTTATTCATAGGGATGCATCAGTATTATTTGACCCAGGCTCTACGTATTCATATGTGTCTTCTTATTTTGCTCCATATTTGGGGATATCTCGGGATTCTTTGAGTTTCCCTGTTTATGTATCTACTCCCGTGAGAGATTCTCTCATTGTGGACCACGTATATCTGTCGTGTTTGATTGCTCTTAGTGGTTTTGAGACCAGAGACGATTTGTTATTACTCAGTATGGTAGATTTTGATGTTATCTTAGGCATGGACTGGTTGTCGCCTCATTATGCTATTCTTGATTGTCATGCTAAGACCGTGACACTGGCTATGCCAGGCTTGCCGATATTAGAGTGGAGAGGTACCTTAGAGTATACTCTTCGTAGGGTCATTTCATTTCTTAAGGCTCAACGAATGGTTGAGAAGGGGTGTGATGCGTATTTGGCCTATGAGAGAGATGTCAGTATTGATACCTCTACAGTCGAGTCAGTTCCAGTAGTGAGGGACTTTCCAGATGTGTTTCCAACTGATCTTCCGGGCATGCCGCCCGACAGAGATATCTATTTTGGCATTGATTTGTTGCCGGGCACTCAGCCCATCTCTATTCCTCTATATCGTATGGCTCCTCCTAAAAGAGCAGTTGCAGGAGTTGGTTGATAAGGGTTTCATCAGGCCCAATGCTCAATAAATTAGTATTTTTCAGAACTTCTCGGTAAGAAAGAAGGGAGGGTCTTATTTGTGAAGAAGAAGGATGGTTCTATGCGTATATGTATTGATTATTGGTAGTTGAACAAAGTTGCAGTGAAGAACATGTATCCCTTGCCTTGCATAGATGATATATTTGATCAGTTACAGGGTGCCAGGGTGTTTTCCAAGATTGACTTGCGTTCTGGCTATCATCAGTTGAAGATTCGGGATCCGGACTTCCCGAAGACCGCTTTCAGGACCAGATATGGTCACTATAAGTTTCTTGTCATGTCATTTGGGCTGACCAATGCCCCAACAGCCTTTATGCATTTGATGCACAGTGTATTCCGGCCTTATCTTGATTCTTTCATCATTGTGTTTATTGACGACATCCTGGTATATTCCCGGTCTCGGGAAGATCATGAGCAACACTTGAGGACCGTGCTTCAGTCTTTGATGGAGAAGAAATTGTATACAAAATTTTCTAAGTATGAATTCTGGCTTGATTCAGTGGCATTCTTGGGCCACATAGTGTCTTGTGATGGGATCAAGGTAGATCCAAAGAAGGTGGAGGCAGTGCAAAGTTGGCCTTGAGCGTCCTCCGCTACGGAGATCCTGAGTTTTCTTGTTTTGGTAGGGTATTACCGTCGCTTTGTAGAGGGATTTTCATCCATTGTAGCACCTATGACCAAGTTGATCTAGAAGGGTGTTCCGTTTAGGTGGAATGAGGAGTGTGAGGAGAGCTTTCAGAAGTTCAAGATAGCTTTGACTACAACCCCAGTATTAGTATTGCCTACATGTTTGGGGTGATTATCCTTGGAGCGGTATTGATGCAGGATGGTAGAGTGATTGCCTACGAGTCTAGACAGTTGAAGGTGCATGAGAAAAATTATCCGGTTCATGATCTCGAGTTAGCAGCTATTGTTCATGCCCTGAAGATATGGTGTCATTATTTCTACGGTGTTCCCTGTGAGATTTACACTGATCACCGGAGTTTGCAGTACTTGTCCAGGCAGAAGGACCTTAATTTGCGTCAGCGGAGGTGGTTGGAGCTACTTAAAGACTATGATATCACTATATTGTACCACCTAGTGAAGGCCAATGTAGTGGCTGATGCCTTGAGTCGCCGGGCAGAGAGTTTGGGGAGTTTGGCATATCTTCCGGCAGCTGAGAGGCCCTTAGCCTTAGATGTTCAAGCCTTAGCTAGCCAGCTGTTGAGATTGGATATTTCAGAGCCTAGCCGGGTATTAGCTTGTGTGGTTGCTCGGTCTTCTCTTTATGACCGTATCAGGGAGCGCCAGTATGATGAGCCTCATCTTCTAGTTCTTCAGGACAGGGTTCGGCGAGGTGACGCCAGAGATGTGACTATAGGTGATGACGGTATGATGAGGATGCAGGGCCGAATCCGTGTGCCCAATGTAGATGATCTTCAGGAGTTGACTCTCGAGGAGGCCCACAGCTCGCAGTACTCTATTCATCCAGGTGCGGCGAAGATGTACCAGGACTTGAGGCAGCACTATTGGTGGAGAAGAATGAAAAAGGATATAGTTGTGTTTGTGGCCAAGTGTCTCAACTATCAGCAGGTTAAATATAAGCATCAGTGACCGGGCGGACTACTTCAGAGGCTAGAGATCCCAGAGTGTAAGTGGAAGTGAATCACCATGGACTTTGTGGTTGGGCTACCTCGGACTTTGAGAAAGTTCGATGCTATTTGGGTGATCGTGGATCGGCTGACCAAGTCAGCCTATTTCATTCCAGTGTTGACTACATATTCTTCTGAGAGGTTGGCTGAGATTTATATCAGAGAGATTGTCCGCCTTTATGGTATTCTAGTATCCATCATTTCAGACATAGGTACACAGTTCACATCCCGGTTTTGGAGATCCGTACAACAAGAGTTAGGTACTAGGGTGAAGCTCAGCACAACCTTTCACCCTCAGACAGACGGGAAGTCCGAGCGCACAATTCAGATTCTTGAGGATATGCTCCGTGCCTGTGTGATGGAGTTCGGAGGGTCATGGGACCAATACTTTCCACTTGCAGAGTTCGCTTACAACAACAGGTATCAGTCTAATATTTAGATGGCACCGTATGCTAGCTTTGTATGGTAGGCGGTGCCGGTCCCCAGTGGGATGGTTTGTGCCAGGAGAGTCCCGACTGTCGGGTACAGACTTGGTCCAGGATGCCCTGGATAAGGTGAAGGTGATTCAGGAGAGACTTCACACAGCCCAGTCCAGGCAGAAGAGTTATGCGTACCAGAAGGTTTGTGATTTGGCATTTCTGGTTGGTGAGCGGGTCTTGCTTAAGTTATCGCCTATGAAGGGCGTCATGATGTTCAGGAATAAGTGCAAGATGAGCCCGAGATTCATTGGTCCTTTTGAGATATTGCGGCGAGTTGGGGAGGTTGCTTATGAGCTTGCCTTGCCTCCCAGCCTAGCAAGAGTTCACCCGATATTCCACGTGTCTATGCTCCTAAAGTATCACGGTGATCTGACTCATGTATTGGATTTTAGCTCAGTCTAATTGGACAAAGCTCTATCTTATGTTGAGGAGCCAGTAGCCATTTTGGACAGGCAGGTCAGAAAGCTCAGGTTAAAGAATATTGCTTCAGTAAATGTCCAGTTGTGGGGTTAGCCAGTCGAGGTGGCGACTTGGGAGACTGAGCAGGATATGCGCTGCCAGTACCCTCATCTTTTTACAGTTTCAGGTATGTCTTTATACTCGTTTGAGGAGGAACAATTGTTTTAAAAGGGGGAGGATGTAACAACCTGACCGGTTGTTTTGAAAATTTGATCCCCGATCCCCTAATAATTGTTTTCCCCACGTTTGTTTCCGCTATTGGGACTTGCCGGAGTGATTGGTTCTGAAATCCAGAGAGTTTTGGGACACTTAGTCCCTAGTTGTGAGTTTAATCCTTAGAGTTTGGACCGTAGTCAGAACTGTGTGAAGACGGATCCGGAATGGAATTCCGTTGACTCCGTTAGCTCCGTTGAGTGATTTTGGGGTTAGGAGCGCATCCGAAATGTGTTTTGGGGGTCTGTAGTAGATTTAGGCTTGAATTGGCGAAAGTTAGTTTTTTGGCGATTTCGGCCGATAGTGGAAATTTTGATATCGAGCTCGGAATGGAATTCTGAAAGTGGTTGTAGGTTCATAATGTCATTTGTGACATGTGTGTAAAATTTGAGGTCATTCGTACTAGCTTTGATGTGGTTTGGTGTCGTTTGTAGAATTTGGAAAACTTTAAATTCTTAGGCTAAAATCCGTGCTTAATTCACGATTTTGGTGTTATTCGACGTGGTTTAAAGGCTCGACTAAGTTCATATAGTGTTTTAGGATAGGTTGGTATGTTTGGTTGAGGTCACAAGGGCCTCGGGTGTATTTCAGATGCTTAACGGGTGAAAGCTTAGACTTAGAGGATTTTCTGATCTTTGTTGGTTCTGGTATTTTCGCACATGCGGAAAAGAGACTGCAGGTGCGCGAGCCGCACATGCGGAGATGGAAGTGCAGATGCGAGAAATCGAGAGTTGGCCTAGGATCGCAGGTGTGAGGAAGTTGCAGCATCTGTGATGCCCGCAAATACGCAAGGATGTTCGCAAACGGGCAAGATGCGCAGAAGCGGAAGGGACTCCGCAGGCGCGAGTGCGCAGATGCGGCCCTTTCATCGCAGGTGCGAAGATAGAGGGGGCAAGTGAGTTGCGTAGATGCGCAAGTTTTTCGCACAAGTGCATCCGTAGGTGCGAGCCCATGTTCCGCAGGTGCGGAAATACCTGGGCAGTGATTAAAACCGAAGGACTTCGTGATTTTTATCATTTTTGGCTTTGCAAACTCGAGTTAGGGTGATATTTGAGAGCATTTCTTGAGGTAAGTTCCTTGTGCTTATTTTTGGTCAATAATCTTGCCTTTCCATGTATTTTCCCACCTAGTTAATGTGTATTTAAGGTGGAAATTGGAAGTTGGAGGCTAGGGATTTGGAAGTTTGAATTGTGGATTGGAGGACCATTTGGTGTCG
>AWOL01S0011995.1:207948-228856 GCA_000715115.1 Nicotiana otophora | reverse complement strand
GACTCCAGATGCTAACATCCACTTCATCCATCCTACCCCAATACGGTGTGTGACATCCTCGTCGATCTCCCATCTCCCCTGGATAACCGAACCAAGGTACGTGAAGTTGCCTCTACTTGGGATGACCTGTGATTCAAGCCTCACATTCACGCTCACTTCCACCGGCTCAACGTTGGACTTACACTCCATGTATTCCGTATTCATCTTTCCTTTCTTGAAACCCTTAGACTCAAGAGCCTGTCTCCAAACCTCCAGCCTCTCGTTAACATCGGCTCGTGACTCATCAATCAGAAATATGTCATCGGTGAATAGCATGCACCATGGCACCTCCCCTTGAATATGGTGTGTCAACGCGTCCATCACTAGGGTGAATAAGAATAGACTGAGTGTGGAACCTTGGTGTAACCCTATTACAACCGAAAAATACTCAGAGTCGCCTCCTACTGTTCTAACTCGAGTCTTAGCCCCATCATACATGTCCTTAATCGCCATAATGTAGGGAACCAACACACCTTTTGCCTCCAGGCATCTCCAGAGAACTTCTCTAGGTATCTTGTCATATGCTTTCTGTAGGTTAATAAACACCATGTGCATATCCTTCTTCTTCTCTCGGATACAGACACTATCATCCTCATCCTCGCTTCAACCACCCACTCACACACTTTCATGGTATGACTCAGTAATTTGATACCCCTATAATTGTTACAACTCTGGATATCACCTTTGTTCTTATACAATGGAACTACCGTACTCCACCTCCACTCATATGGCATCCTCTTCGCCTTAAAAATAACATTAAATAACCTAGTCAACCACTCCAAACCTTCTCTCCCCACACACTTCCAAAATTCCACCGGAATCTCGTGTGGCCCAGTCGCTCTACCCCTGCTCATCTTACACATAGCCCACTACCTTCTCAACCTTGATACGCCTGCAATACCCAAAGTCACGGTGACTCTAGGAATGCTCCATTTCACCTAACACAATATCCCGATCCCTTTCTTCATTCAGAAGGTTATGAAAGTAAGTCTGCCATCTCCTTTTAATCTGGGCATCTTCCATCAATACTCTACCATCTTCGTCCTTGATGCTTCTCACTTGGTCCAAATCCCGAGCCTTTCTCTCTCTCAACTTGGCCAGCCGGAATAACTTCTTCTCCCCGCCTTTTTCCCCAGATCCTCATATATATGATGATAAGCCGCAGTCTTAGCCTCCGTGACTGCCAGCTTAGCCTCCTTCCTAGCTACCTTATACCTCTGCATGCATACTCGCCTCTCCTCCTCTCCTATGCTCTTCACTAACTTCAGGTACGCTGCCTTCTTTGCTTCCACTTTACCTTGGACCAATTAATTCCACCGCCAGTCCCCTTTGTGCCCACCAGAGATGCCTGTCGAGACCCCTAACACCTCTCTCGCAACCTCCCTAATTTAGTCTGTTGTCGCTAACCACATAGTGCTCGTGTCACCACTGTTCATCCATGCTCCCATAGCCGACAACCGCCCCTCCAACTCTTGGGCTTTATCCTTAGTTGAGGATCCCCGCCTGATTCTTGGTCTTCCTCGAGCAGACCTTTTCCTCCTCTTTAACATAATACCAATGTCCATCACCAAGAGCCTATGCTGCGTCGCGAGTATCTCACCCAGAATCACCTTGCAATCCTTGCACATCGCTCTCTCACACCTCCTGAGGAGGAGATAGTCAATCTGAGTCTTCGCCACCACATTTTGAAAAGTAACCAAATTCTTCTCCCTCTTTTGAAAGCTAGAGTTTGCAACCACCAACCCAAAAGCCTTAGCGAAGTCCAACAACGATGTACCTCCTCCGTTACTCTCCCCAAAACTGAAGTCTCCATGCACCTCGCCATAACCACCTGCGGTCGACCCAATATGCCCATTGAAATCCCCTCCTATGAATAGCTTCTCAGCAGGCGGAACCTGGCGCACAATCTCATCTAACCCCTCCCAGAAGTGCCGTTTAACCTCCTCATCCAGGCCCACATGCGGCGCATAGGCGCTAACGATGTTTAGGGTGCACTCTCCAACCACCAACTTAATGATCATCAATCTATCATTCACTCGTCTAACCTCAACCACAGACTCTCTAGGTTCCCTATCCACCAAGATGCCCACTCCATTCTTACCTTTCTGGACTCCTGAGTACCAAAATTTATACCCGTCTGCGTCCTTCGCCCTTGACCCTACCCACCTTGTCTCCTGGATACATGCTATATTGACTTTCCTCATCTGGAGGATCTTCGCCAACTCTATAGACTTACCCGTCAATGTACCTACGTTCCATGACCCGATTCTCAACCTACATACACCCTTGTTCCATTTACCTCCCTTGCTCCTGCCCCACCCCAAAACACCTACCCTACCTCCCGCCCCACCCCCCGTTCCCCCTGAGGACATGACCTCACTCGACTATCCCAGACCACAACCACTATATCTACGACAGAGTAAGGGGAATCATTATCACTCACCAGGCAACAGACCAAACCAAAAGAAGACAAGTTGCAACTACAGGCACACTAATACGGAGAATAAACTAATACGAACTAAGATGGCAGCAATTTAACTAACACAACAAAAGGAAACTGGAAAACGGGAAGTACCAACTCTCGCGAGTAGAACCTTGGAATTGTCTTGGTATATACGATGATATTGCGGCCACCTAGCATGTTCGCGTCCAACTCCCGCCGCCCCCTTGCTGACACTCGCCCGGGTTGTTCTTCAATGTCTGCACACACACTTCCCTTTCGCCGCTAATAGCCACAGGCCCTGACCTGAAATACACACAAAACACCACGAAACCGAACAAATGGGGGAGAGAGGTTGTCACCGCTACCACTGGTGAGGCCCCACCAGTAGCAAAGGAGCACAAAAAAAGGATGAAATAAAACATTAAATTGATTTAACAACAGTCAATTCAAAATAATTACAAGAAAAATGACTAACCCGAAAAGATACAAGCTTTATAATATATATATATATATATATATATATATATATATATATATATATATATTTATATATCAAAACAGATGAGGCATTAAAAAATTTAAGTGAACCAAATGGAGAATAATAAAATGTTCAAAGAGTGACCGGAAGAAACAATTGACTGAGAGTTGAAATTTTGATTACAGAGAAAGGGAATTTGAACTCTAAAGGAGCCATTGTAACTCAGAATGCAAGAAGTTACGCACAGAATGTGACTCGTTTTTCACCGAAAATGTCAACCGCCCAAGTAAGACAAAAAAATAATAACTTGGATCTGAACAAAGACACAACATATTCTAAAATCTTTAACCCTTTTTTCAACAGGAACAAGATACACTTGAACAAGTATTATCTAAGACACACAAATCTAAAAAATAAACAAAATAAACAATATATTCAAATCTCTAACTCTTAGATCTGAAGAATAATTGAAACTTTGAAGCACACTTTTTCTGTTTACTAAGGAAGATCCGCAATAGCCAACTTTATAATGGACACCAAACTCGAGAATTCAAAGCACAAATTCAAGAAAAAGAGGGAACAAAATGGGGGATGTGGAATTAAAGACTGAAAAAATCAATATGTCTTTGAAAATATAGGGTTACGGGATGTGAGGAATCAAAATAACCATTAACGATGACAGTCACCGTCGCCGATGAAGCCGTCCCCGTCGGAAAGTAAAAAGGTGCTAATAAGTAGTCAAAATCCCCACTCATCAACTCCCCCAAACTTAAGCTTTTGATTGTCCTCAAGAAAATAAAGTAATTCCCACCTCCCCAAGTTAAGATCTATTCCAGCCAATTAAAAATGCATCAATCACACATCAATTGAGACCAACAATTATCCACACGCTCATGAAATATTAACAAGGCAATGGATTGAACTTTTAAGCACAAATATTTATAATGTGACACTTTAGCATCAAGAGTTGACTTAATTCATCAAGGAAGATCGCTCTTACATATAGGTCATTGTGGATCCCAAACTCCTCCTCTTCTACTCTCCGCTTGCACCTCACTTAAGAATGTAGCACTCAATTCAAAGATTTGTGAAAGGTTTTTCACCTCTCTCAAAAGAATATCACAAGTACGGCTTTAAGTACCATATGCTTTACCCTCATATAAATCACCACTGATGTAATCTCACTCGGCTTGAAATCACGTAGTGCTTTTTGGGAATGTAATGAAAGCTTTTGGACTAAGGTCGGATATACTATAATAGAACGGGTTCATCTTTCCTTAAACACTCCATCTTATCTTATCGGCTCATGCTTTGCCACTTTTTGAGGCATTTTATTTTTCATAGGGGGATTAGAGAGACTTAGTATCACTCTTTCTTGATCATGATATTAATTTCCTCCTTCTTTATTTTCTCCATGCTTTGCATCATTACCATTGTTTGAAATCCCTTCCACTTTTCAACTTATTCACTTTCTTTTTACATTTTTGTTTTTGTTCTTCTTACTTTTTCTTGCCTTCCCTTTTCTTCATTTCTTTTCTCTTTTTGTGCCTTGATACCTTTTTCAAACTCCTCGTCTCTCCCCCAAACATACATTATTAGCCAATTATTTCACAAGAGTGTTAAGGAAAGCTCGGGTGCCAAGAGAGGGTCACGACAGAACGGGTAAAGGCTTGTAGCATGGTGATCAAATGAGAAAGGGTTTAGGCTCAAATGGGTTGACTAGGGATAACAACATTGGTGGGCCATGAAAAATTTCAAACGGGTCAAGGAGAGCCTACAATCACTTCTCAAGCCAAGCAAACTTTAACATTTCGCCTAGAAATATATTCGGGGAAAGTTCTAGACCATTTGCATGGGTACTTGGATTTGCAACAAAATCATCTCCCCTCTCACGCAACTAGATTGTTAAAAACGATAGAGTCAAGGGTCCACAACGACCATATTCAACATTGATAATCACTATGGCTCGACTAAACCACTCGATGATTGCCTAAGTCAACGCAAGAGTCACAAGGCCACTAACTAGAGCTACTTCTTTCCAGGAAAAATTATTTTTAACCATAAACACGTAGTTAAGTGTGTTGGTACCAAGTGAAGCATGTTTGACGCTTTTATTCATTACTATTACTATTCTTCCCATCCATCGTTGGGAAGAATCACCCGGTTCACACAAAAACTACCTTTGTAAAGAACCGTGGTATTAAGAAAACCAAAGGCCTATTGACTACTAAAACATAAAAAGAAGCTACAAAATTAACAAGAAGCTATTAGATTAAACAAGACGCTACTTAACTAAACATAGACTAATAAGAAAACAAATAAAGAAGCTACAAAGCAAGCTAGTAAGAACATAGATGAATGTACATAATGAGAGGGGAAAAGAGAAAATATATACATCAATAGAGAAATAGGGAAGAATATATATATATATAAATAAAAAGAAAAAGGAAAATGTTATCAGTTATTACAAAGAAAGTGTCAAATCATCCAAATACCAAATAAACTCCACCCCCTCGAATAAGAATAAGCATTGTCCCCAATTCTTAACAAAATAAGAATAAGGAAAGGTAAGAGTAAAGAGGACTCCCTATGTTGCCTAGGACATATTTATGTCCATAGCAATGTCACCACCCTCAGCCTTATCTAACTGTATCTCATCATCCTTGGCTTTGGGAGTAGGTGGGTTGGTGAACATCTGTCGCACCACCTCAGCATTGTCGACAGCTAGGTCTGGCTCCTCAGACTGGCTAGCTGGTGCCACTGGTGTTGAAGGTACTGCTCGATATGTGCCCATCAACATGTCAAATGGAAGGTCCCCAGCAGCTGCTATCTTTGTCACTTCTCTCCTCAATCTGCCTACTGCCTTATTGGATGCATGGGATTTATTCATCTTCTTTACCTGCTTCCCAAGCTCCTCAATAACTGATCCATGTGGCATCAAAGTGTCCATGATGGTCTGCCGGTTCTCCAAAATCTTATTCAATGTATCCTCCACTGTTGGAGAAATCTGGGGTGTCGGGATGGATGACTGTGCTGCAACAGCATTGGATATGCCAGTCAGCTTTGTTGTGGTTGTCTACATCTAGTTGTTGAGGCTCGCCAATGTCTGGGAGACTCGTAACACAGATAGTGGTTGAGTGGGTATGGGCATTGGCTTCAAATGCTGAAGGACCGGGAAAAAAAGGTGGAGGCATAGCTGCAGCAGCATTAGAAGGATCAATGGAAGTAGAAGGCATGTCAACTGTCTCAGTGGCTACCCTGACATGCTCTTCAGACTCGCCTGCAGTAGTAGAGGATTGGCCCTTCTTCTTTGGGTTTCCACCACCCATTAAAGAGTACCATGAGAAGGGCTTCTTTGCCCACACTTTGGTATCAAACTCCTTGGCTCCACACCCGCATCCGTAAGGTACTCAGTGATAGTGTTAGGATATGGGTAGGAGGTGTCACCTTGCCTGGCGACCATAGACACGTTGGCGGACATCATGACACCCACATTGATTGGGTACTCGGCCATGATCGATGCAACTAGCATTGCCCGCTGAATTGGAAGATTCATTTCATTTTGGCACGGGTCTAGTCTTCTACACACGAATGTCTGCCATCCCTTAGCCTCAAAGTTTAGGGTGTTCCGCTGAATAGGAACCCCTGTTGTAATCCACGATGGTGGTGGTCCCGGCGCTGCCAGAATCTGAGCTAGCCATGGGCAAGCTGCATCGCCCATAGCAGCTTTTCCAAATATTTCACTGACTCAACATCCTCTAATCCCGAATATGTGTTCAAAGTGCTCTGGTCAAACCTCTCTTTCAAATTCCTCACTTTCGTCACTTTGGTCCCCTTCTTTATGTGCGCCACATTGGTGTAAAATTCCCGGACCAAGTGCTCTTTGGCTTCAACCACATCTTAAGTGAACCATGTCCACCCCTTCCTATCTCTGAATTGCCTCAGCACTACTGGGTTATATTTCTCAAGGTCTTTCAACAAGAACTGATGCTCAAGGGTGAGCGATCTCGACGGACACCATTCTCAGAACCTATTAAATGCAGTTAGGATGACGAACCTATCTTCACAAACTTATTTATTCTTCGACCTCTCAAGGAAGACAACTCTGGTATCACCCTCTCGACCATCATCCGGGATATCATCTACATCTACTATAGTAGCTGGTGTAGCGGGGGCATATGTAGACGAAGGCTCTGAAGCCTGACTATTTCCTTGCGACCCTTAAGCATTTGCACACTACGATTGCATAGCCGGTTGTTTTTGTAATGAGTTACCCTTCGATACTTTTCTAGACGGGGCATATGAGCTTGATTCATAGGGTTCTGGTTGTATACCTCGGCCTGTTGTGGTCTTCCTTCCTAGTACTCTTTGGGGGCTGAGGGGTAAATTGCTTTGGATCTGCTTTCGGAAGGCTCACCTCTCCCTTTAGATATGTCACCACGACCTCATGATCTAACCATATTCTGCATAAAACAATAGCAAGAGTCAGTTATTGATCAAGTACAAGTGAACATACAATTGCAGAACAAAACTAGTTGCAGGGTGGGGAAGTGCGGCTGCATGCCTGGTTGTGCGGACCGCATAATGTACAAGTGTGGCCGCTGGCCTGAAACTGTGGTCCGCACATTTTTTAGTGCGACTGCACATCTGAAGTGCGAACCGCACATCTTTTAGTGCGGACGCATATTGAAGTCCTAAAACTGGCAACTCTCTGATGATAGAGAATGCCTAGATCTGTGGCCGCACACACTTTTCTACGGCAACGATTGAATTTTTGCAGACTGCACAATTTCAAGTGCGGTCCACACTTTTGCCTAACCAAATGCTCTTAGCTTGCCATTCTGCGGACCACACAATTCTTTGTGAGGCCGCACATTTTAAAGTTTGAATGGGAACATACATTTAGGGTTTCATTTTTATGCACAAATCAGACATTGTAGAAGCAATTTAAACATGATAAACCAACTACCCATTCCCAAAATATCAACTCAAAGTTCACCTAACACAAATTACATCCCACATAGACATAAAATTGACAAATGGTCCTAAATAACTAATATATTCTAGACTAACTAAGAAAATTAAAATATTCTAGAAATGATTTTTGTAAATACTAGTGATGAAGTGGTGTTAAGGATGGATCTAAGATGCTCAATTAATTGACAAGTGCTTGATTCAGTAGTGTGCAAATTCTTAGCCTTTTGTGTTGAGTTTTCAGAGAAGGGAAAGTTTGAACAGTAGCCTTAGGGCTACTATTTATACTATCCAAAGTGGCTAAGGGTTTAAGGGTCGCGTGCGGCCACAGAATTCCTTCTGTGGTCCGCACTCTATTACCTGCTTGCTCAGCTTCCCTCAATTGATCTACGGTTCGCAAATTTTGGTGTGCGACCGCAGCCTTTGGTGCGGACCGCAGATTTCCTTGTGCGGGCGCACTTTGGCCATTTCTCTGACAGATAAACTTCAGAGAGTTTGCAATTTTTCCATCTCAACTTGTGCGGTCTACACCAAAAATGTGCGGCCGCTGTTGTCTTCTGCTGTAGCGTTAAAAATTGTACGGCCCGCACAATGCATGTGCGGCCCGCACTTTTTCCATGATTGACCAATTTCTCTGAGCCTAGTTCCTGTAAAGCACAAACATTCCTGCAACACACTTCAACTCCAGTTACCACAAAATAAGACCTATCTAAAAAAAGAAGAAAAGAAAGAGAAAAAGAGACATGGGTTTCCTCGTAAGAAGCGCCTGATTTAACGCCGTGTCACGACGTAGATTACCATCACTTCAAATAAATCACTGCCACCACGTGACCATCATCAGCTTGCCCTAAGTAATGCTTTACCCGGTGACCATTGACTTGGAATACCTCATCAGTTTTGTTTTTCAAGTCTAATGCACCAAAAGGTATCACACCTACAATTTCAAGGGGACCACTCCATTTGGATTTCAGCTTTTCGGGAAACATCCTTAATCGTGAGTTGAAAAACAAAACAAGATCGCCCAACTTGAATTCCTTGTTTCAGATGTATTTTTCATGAATGTACTTCATTATGTCTTTGTACAAGGACAAACTTGCATATGCATGTAACAAAATTCATCTAGTTCATTCAAATGTGCAACCCGCAAGGTGGCAACTGCATCCCAATCAAGATTTAACTTCTTCAAAGCCTACATGGCCTTGTGCTCAAGTTCCATCGGAAGATGACAAGCTTTGCCAAATACCAACCGGTATGGAAACATCCCGATAGGCATTTTGAAAGCAACACGATAAGCCCATAGTGCATCATCAAGCTTCTTTGACCAATCTGTCCGGTTAGCATTCACTAACTTGGATAAAATACTCTTGATCTCCCGGTTGGAGACTTCCACTTGTCCGTTTGCTTGAGGGTGATAGGGAGTCATGAATTTATGAGTGACACCATACTTGCTAAGAAACATGTCAAAATATTTGTTGCAAAAATGCGACCCCCATCGCTTATGATAGCCCTCGGAGTACCAAACCTTGTAAAGATGTTCTTGTTAAAAAATGCGACTACATTTCTTGCTTCGTTGTTGAGTAGAGCAACAGCCTCAACCCATTTTGACACATAATCCACTGCTACCAAAATATAGGTGTTTCCATAAGAGCTTACAAACGGTCCCATGAAGTCAATACCCCACACATCAAAAATATCAATCTCCAAGATGGTGGTGAGGGGAATTTCATTTTTCTTTGAGATTCCACCGGCCCTTTGACATTCATCACAATGCTTGACTAGATCACTTGCATCCTTGTAGAGAGTAGGTCAATAGAATCCATAACTTAACACTTTGGCCACCATTCTTGCTCCACCATGATGACCTCCATATGATGAAGAATGACAAGCCCCAAGAATTTCAACTTGTTCCTCCTCCGGCACATATCTTCTAATCACGCCATCAGTACAAATACGGAAGAGGTACGGTTCATCCAATAATAGTATTGAGAATCCCGTTTGAGTTTCTTCTTTTGGTTTGAATAGAACTCATCCAGAATAATACCACCCACAAGATAATTTGCTAGATCAGCGAACCATGGCATCTCAGTCATTGAAATGGCTAGGAGTTGCTCATCGGGGAAGGAGTCATTGATTTCAAGGCTATCATGCGGCCTTCCCTCCTCCTCCAAACGAGACAAGTGGTCCGCCATTTGGTTTCACTTCCTTTTCGATCTTGGATGTCTATATTGAACTCTTGAAATAAAAGCACCATCTCATTAACCGAGCCTTTGAATATTTCTTGCTCATAAAGTACCAAAGTGTCGCATGATCCGCGTGGACAATCACCTTTGTACCCATCAAGTACGGGCGAAACTTCTCCATAGCAAAAACAATAGCAAGGAACTCTTTTTCAGTCACAGTGCAATTGCTCAAGCATTTGGTCAAGAAAGTGAAGTGGGAAATAGTCTTTCCTTGTGACTTTGTTTAGCTTCCGATAGTCCATACACACTCTCCACCCAGTCACTGTTCTTGTTGGAATCCACTTTATTTTTATCATTGGTGACCACAGTTATGCCCCCTTCTTTGGAACACATTGCACCAGAGAAGTCCACAAATTGTCAGAAATGGGGTAGACAACCCCGGCATCTAACCACTTTATGATCTTCTTTTTGACCACCTTATGCATTAATTAATTTAGGCCTCATTTGTTTGCACTTAATGGAGGTCTGAATCTTAACCATTCAGATCTCAGACATTAAGTGCATTTGTTTTTAAAGTTTGAATCTTAATCATTCAGATCTTAATCATTAAGTGTGTTTATTTTTTTTACTTCACAACCACTCAATTGGTCTGAATAGGCCTGTATTATTAAGATCTATAACAAAGATTTAATTTCATTAAGATGCTATCATCCGCATTAATTATTATTTTCCACTACCGCGTATTATTATCAACTATCACCATGCCACCCACCACCACCGTACTCAACCACCACCACTATCACTACCACCAAGCCACCACCATTATTAACAACCACCACCCACCATCCCCACTACCCCCCGCCACTATTATTTTCAACCACGACCAAAAAATCATCCACCTCAACTATCATCCGCATTAATTATTATTTTCTACTACCGCCTATCATTATCAACTATCACCATGCCACCCACCACCACCACCATCACTACAACCAAGCCACCGCCATTATTATCAACCACCACCCACTATCCCCACTAACCCCCGCCACTATTATTTTCAACCACGACCACAAACTCATCCACCTCAACTACCAACAACCAGAGCCGTCACTGCCCACCATTATAAACTATCACCATCTTCCTCAATCACAACTACAATCACCACCACCTACCATTATTAATTATTACCACCCACCACCACCATCCTCAACCATAATCACCATCATTATCAATTACCACTAGCTACTATACAGAACCACCACCATTAACCAAAACCACTACCAAGCCCCGCCTCTAGTCGACATTCACAAGCACCACCATTAGCCATTACCATCATTAACTACCATAATTTAAAAAATTATATTTTATTTATAGAATATTAGATTAATTAGTATTTTATTTGAATTTATGTTTATTAATTTTCAAATAAAGATAAATTTTATATATTCAGATGTTAAAAAATAAACATCCTTAATCATGTAGTATTCAGATCTTAATACATATCTTAATATTCAGATGTGTATTCAGATTCAAATATCTTTATATTAATGCACATTTTCATATTCAGATGTGTATTCAGATCATACGTCTTAATCTTAAAAAAACAAATGAGGCCTTAGTCTCTTTTGATGTTCAATAGAGGTTTTGGAATCCTCCTCCAAATTAATCTTGTGCATGCAAAATGCGGGGCTTATTCCCTGAATATCTGCCAATATCCATCCAATAGCCTTTTTCCTCTTTTGCAGCACCGCCAATGTGGAGTCTACTTGCACGTTAGTCAAGCCAGAGGAAAGAATAACCTGTAAAGTAGAACAAGGGTCAAGGAATTTGTACCTGAGATGCGGAGGCAATGGCTTCAACTCTAAAATGGGAGGCTCCTCGATTGAGGGCTTTGTTGGAGGAGTCTTTCGATTTTCAAGATCCAAGGACAATTTGCGGGGTTCATAAGTGTACGACCCCATTCCTTGCAATGAGTTCATACATTTCACGAAGCTATCCATCTCGTCATCATCAAGGTTAAGAAAGACGACCTCTAATGTATCATCAACATCCATAGTGGCACTAGTATCATCAATAATCACATCGGTCACCAAGTCCATGAACGAACATACTTCATTGCTATTCGGTTGCCTCATAGATTTGCACACGTGGAACACTACCTTTTCATCACCCACTCGAAAAGTGAGTTCACCGGGTTGCACATCAACGATAGCCTTCCCTGTAGCAAGTAAAGGTCTACCAAGAATAATCGGTACCTCATAGTCCACTTCACAATCAAGAATCACAAAATCCGCTGGGAGAATGAACTTGTCAACTCAAACCAATACATCCTCAATCACCCTTAATGGTCTCTTCATTGCACGATCGGTCATTTGTAATCTCATAGATGTGGGTCTTGGTTGCCCAATTGCCAATGTCTTAAAAACTGAATAGGGCATCAAGTGATACTCTCCCCAAGATCACAAAGAGCCTTTGCAAATTCGGCACTTCCAATGGTATAAGGAATAGTAAAAGCATCGGGATCTTCCAACTTTGGAGCCATCGAATGCAAAATTGCACTCACTTGGTGAATGACTTTGATAGTTTCAAAATTCATCGATCTCTTCTTTGTCACCAAGTCTTTCATAAACTTAGCATTTTCGAGCATTTTCTCAAATGCTTCAACCAAAGGCACATTTATAGAGAGACTCTCCATCATATTAATGAACTTCTTGAATTGATTCTCGCCATTTTACTTGGCAAGCCTTTGAGGATAGGGGGAGGTGGCTTAGGCAATGGTGCCTTAGATCTTTGCACTACCGGTTACGTTATGTCAATCACATGGTCCCTAGATGGGTTCACAGTCTCTTCCACCATGTCATCAATGTAAATCAGCACTTCATCATTTTCTTGCACAACATTGTGCGGGATCTCTTCTTCTTCTACCACTTGCTCATCATCCATGAGTTGCCTTTGACTTGAGGTAGGTTCATTCCCACCTTTTTCACTTCTTGTAGTCACGGCCATGGCCTGCCCCGTAGTATTCCCACCCTTCAGGTTCACCACCATATCACTTGGTAGTGCCTCCTTACGACACGAATTCAACGCTTGAGAGATTTGACCCATTTTCACTTCTAAGTTACAGATTGATGTATTGTGTGAAGCAAGTTGAGCATCGGAATCGATATTCTTCTCCATAATTTGCTTGAACATATTTTCAATACGACCCATTTCATTGTTGGAGGAACCGGGACCATGAGAAGGATAACGAGGTGGGTTGCTCGGTTGTTGGTACATCGGGGGCCTTTGAAAACCCGACCCCCCATTTCCTTGATTATTGTTCCACCCTCATTGGTTGTTGCCTCCCCAATTTCCTTGATTGTTATTATTTTGCCAATTCCCTTGGTTGTTGCTTCCATTCCAATTGCCTTGATTGTTCCCACCATTCCAATTACCTTGGTTGCTAGAATTCTAATTGCCTTGATTGTTCGAAGGTATCCATTGTTGTTGGCTAGGGCCTTGGTAGTTGTTGCTTTACCCTTGAAATTTTTTCACATATTGGACTTCTTCATCTTGATCATTGTAAGAATCTTCTTGATCATACCCACTATCATCTTGCACAAAATTATCCATTCTTTGTTGCACTTGTGGACTTCTTGTTCTTTTCTTATTTACCATCATATTAATGCCCTCCATAGCATTGACTTGCCTTGGGTTTTGCACTTGTTGAAGTTGAGTCTTTTCCAGTAGGTTACTGGTAGTTGTCAACTCGGCTATGGATTGCCTATGGCTATGTAACTCTTTGTGAAGAAGAATCACATTCGGATCACCTTGTGGAACATTGGCTCTAGATTGCCATGCCAATGAAGTATCCGCCATCTCATCCAAAATATCACATGCCTCCGCATAAGGCGTAGTCATGAAGTTCCCACCGGCAAGTTAATTCACTACACATTGGTTGGTGGTATTGATCCCCCGATAGAAAGTTTGTTGAATCATGTTCTTTGTCATATCATTGTTGGGGCACTCTCTCACCATTGTTCTATATCTTTCCCATATCTCGTGTAGCGGTTCAATAGGCTCTTGCTTGAATGCTAGAATTTCATCCCAAAGAATAGTTATTTGATCGGGAGATAAGTACATTGAAATGAATTTCTCCGCAAGTTCATCCCACGTCCGAATGGAATAATTTGGCAAACGTTCCAACCAATCTAAAGCTTTCCCCCATAGAGAGAAGGGAAAAAACCTTAGAATCAAAGTATCCTAGGAGATATTTGTTTGTTTGCTTCCCCAACACGTATCAACGAACCAGTTCAAATGCTTATATGCATTCTGACCCGGTGCACCGGTGAAGAACCCTCGTTGCTCGAGCAAAGTTAGCATCACATTGGTTATTTGAATATTGCCCGCCCTAATACTGGGTGGCACTATAGCACTTGCATACCCTTTATTCGGTAACACCCAATGTTGAGCCGCTCATGGTAGAGGTGGGGTAGAATATGAACATTGTCATGAGGCGGTCAGCCTCGTCTATTGGCTTGAGGTTCAAGAGGAACCTCATCCATTGCATCATCATCAACGTCCACATCCCCCACGTTTATGTTTCTGAGCTCGTTGTTTGCCATGATTGCACCTACAATACTCACAATTAGTAACAAGGAAGGAAAATAAGACAATTCACATGCAAAACCAAATATATAGATAAATCATTTGTTAGCTCCTGGGCAATGACGCCAAAAATTGATCTCATCCAAGCCACACCTCTATTTGAGGTTATGAAATAGTCGGAGCAATAATAGTACCCAACAAGGAATTGGGGTCGATTTTTCACAGAGAGCTATGAATGAGACTTAGGAGTATATATTTGAGTGAATGAGCTTGAATTATCTCGGATTACACTTCCACAAAAGTTGGTTTGCTTCTAAATCTATTTTAAACTAAGGATGACAACTAAGAATTAAAACTAGCAAATTATTTTTGTTTGTTTTTCAAATGGTAAAAAGGCCTAGGGCTATGACCTTCACCTAGGTGTTCTGTTAATGGGTTGTAAGCCTTAAAGCTTATTTTATTGGTCGGGGTGGATTATAGCTATCAACACTCAAGTATCCACTCAATACCTCTCGGTCAGAGAGTGATTTTGCCCAATTTGGCTTTCGCAAGTCCAAATGGGTATTGAACAAAGTAGTTGAATATAAACTCAAGCCGGATTTTACTATCCCTAGATTCAACCATTTAATTGGGTTTATCAATCTCTCGATTGACCCAATTCCTTGCTAGCCAAGGTTTCCTAGACTAAGTCTTTCTTTCTCAAGAAGAGACCAAGTCAATTAGGTATGAAATAATGTTTGTAACCATTAAATCTTCAATTAAAAGCAATAACATAGCTAGATAATCAACACCCAACCATAAACAAGCAATAAATAAGATACCCATTAAGTTTACACACTAGGGCTAGGTCACAACCCTAGTGAAAATCTACCTACTCATGCTTAAATTAGAAGAAGAAGAAGAAGAAGAAGAAGAAGAAGAAGAAGAAAAAGAAGAAGTAATAATTAAACTCATATTAATGATTGAAATGATAAAACTAATATTCAAAAAGCTCAAAATGGCTAAAATAACTAAATGAAGAAAAGTAAACGGTTGCTGATGTCAAAAGGTACGAAAGTTAACCTAAAAAAGGGAAACTATTCTACTTATACAGTGCTGGAGTTTTTGGACAAAATTGCCCTTTAAGGAGGTTCTGCGGCTGCACAATTCCATGTGTGGTCCGCACTTCTCTTGGCTTGGCAGGATTGGACTTTTGCGGCCGCACAATTCTAAACCGTGGCCGCATCTCTCTATTTATGTGGTCCACACATTACTGAGTGCGGCTGCACTTGGCTCTTTGCGGACTGCATAAATGCAACTGCGGCCGCATAGCTAATTTTTTGCGACCGCACAATAATTGTGCGTTTCGCACTTTCGTGGACTTTGAATTGCATGTTCTCTCAACCTCGACCTTGCCTTGCTTCTACGACCGCATATTTCATGTGCGGACCACACTTCTCACATGTATCTGCTGGATTCTCTTCACAATCACCGGCCGCAGATGATAATATGCGTTCAACACTTTAGACCTTTTGAGCCTGTTTTTGTCCTTGGTTCAATTTACTTCTTCTTGAGACGGATTTCATCTTTGAGGCTCATTTACCACCATTCCTGCATCTAAGCATATTTTATCAGTTTGGGGAACACAATTAAACTCTTTTGGACTAAAACAAAAGTAAAAAGGTGCTAATAAGTAGTCAAAATCTCCACTCATCACTCCCGTGTTCGCGTAGAAGAGCTAAGTATTGCTGGAATGTTTGCATACGCATTCGCGATAAGGGTCCTGCATTTGCAAAGCTGTGGAGTCTGAGGTCTACCCCTTCACGTGAGGGACTTCGCGTTCGCATAGAGGAACGGCCAGTTGGGGCCTCAGGCTTTTAGCCTACGCGATCACGCAGAGGAGCACGCGTTCGTGAAGGGTCAGGCAGGGAAAGTGCCGCATTCGCGAGTGGGACCTCGCGTTTGCGTAGGAGGTGTTTTGGCACAAGCATTGTTGTGCTTTGCGAACGCGAGGAAATTTCCGTGTTCGCAAAGAAGGAAGCACCTGGGCAGAATTTAAAATCCCAAAATCGAGGGTTTATATCATTTTTCACCATTTGGATTTGAGAGCTCATATTTAGGCAATTCTTGGAGAGATTTTCATGTAGGTGTTTGGGGTAAGTGATTGTTACTTAGTTTTGATTAATTTTCATGATTATGTCTTTAATTTGACCGTTTAATTAGTGTTTTCGGGTGGAAAATTGGGGAAAATGGAAGAAAGTTCTTAGACCAAATTTTGAGGTTTGTATCAGAATTTTGGTATCAGACATGAGTAATTTTGGTATGGATGAACTCGTGGTTGAATGGGTGTTCGTATTTTATGACTTTTACCCGATCCTGAGACGTAGGCCCGGGCCGACTTTTTGGGGCGATTTTCTAATTGCTTGTTAAAGTCTTGATTTCATTAATTAGATTAGTTTCTTATAGTCATATTTATAGTATGAAATTGTTTTGGCTATATTCGAGCCGATCAGAGTCGGAAAGTCCAGGGAAAGGCATTCTTACCGATTGATTGAGCGAGATTTGAGGTAAGTGACTTGTCTAACTTTGTGTGGGGGAAATCCCCTTAGGATATGGCATTGCTGTAAAAATTAGTGATATGTTAGCACCGTGTACGCGAGGTGACGAGTACGTACACGGGCTAATTATGGAAATTTCGGTTCTTGCTGAGTAGATTTCTTTTGAATTCCTTAACCGAGTTTCCTTAGCATGTGTAACTGTCACGTTTAGACTAGTATCGCATATCTATGTGTCTTAACCTCTACTTGAAATTCGTGCAGCCTGCTTAGTTGAATTATATGTTTCCTTGATTATTGTATTCAGTCCTTAACTGTAGGATTCCTTGCCGTACATTCGCGGTTCCATAATTTATGAGTTGCATATTTACTTTTGGGACTACGAGGCAGTACCTATGGAGATCCCCCTGTTGTGCATATTAACTTTTGGGACTACGAGGCGGTACCTCGGGAGATCCCCCTGTTGTGTATTTACATTTGGGACTACAAAGCGGTACCTCGTGAGCGCCCCTGTTATTTACCTCTATTTGTTGTACTGTTACCTTTCTGAAATGTCTTGTTGTTCATTTCTCAGTCATTTCATTGTACTATTATATTTTTTGCCTCATTTTATTGTATTTCAGTAGGGCCCTGACCTGACCTCGTCACTACTCTACCGAGGTTAGGCTTGGCACTTACTGGGTACCTTTATGGTGTACTCATAGTACACTTATACACATCTTTTTGTGAAGATCCATGTTCCTCTTACCAGCCTCGATATTAGTGAGCGGTGATTACGTGGAGTCTTCAAGGTATGCCTGCCAGTGTCCGCAAACCTCAGAGTCCCCCTCTACCTTTTTTATATTGTTTTCCCTTATCTTCATTAGACTTTGGTGTATAGAGACATTTAGTATTTCTCTTTGAAGCTTGTGCCTTATTTCTACTGGGTTTTGGAAATCGTAATTATTAAATTTGAAGTTTTTATTTATTTCAAGTTGGGGTCGTGACAAGTTGGTATCAGAGCCAACTTCATAGGTGTTATGAGTCATAAGCAGGTTTAGTAGAGTCTTTCGGATTGGTACAGAGACGTGTGCACTTATCTTCGGGAGAATATGAAAATGTTAGGAAGAGTTTCACTTCTTTGATTCCTTATCATGTGAGATTTTTACTTCGGCTACTAAATTTATGTCTTTATATTCTCTCACAGATGGTGAGGACACGTACAACTAGATCGGATGACCAAACACCCGCGCCCCCTGCTAGAGCCGTGAGAGACCGGGGCTGGGGTTGGGGGTAGAGGCCGAGGACGTCCACGTTGTGCAGCCAGAGCACCTGAGACTCTAGCCTAGTTTCTGAGTATGTTCAGCACTTTACCTCAGGCAGGGTTGATCCCACTTGCTCCTGCCACATCTCAGGCCGGGGGAGGAGTACAGACTCCCACTGCCCGTACACCAGAGCAGTGGGTTCAGGTACACCATGTTCCAGAGGTCATACCGATGCAGCTGATAGCTCCAGTTCAGCCCGAGGTTAGGGCAGCAGTGTGTGAGGCAGAGCAGCTCAAGCTCGAGAGGTACAAGAAGTACCACCCTCTTACTTTCAGTGGCTTGGCGTCAGAGGATGCCCGAGGTTTTCTTGAGGAGTGCCACCGTATCCTCCATACTATGGGTGTTGCAGAGACTAGTGTTTTTTCCTTCACTACGTTCTAGCTTAGAGGAGCGGCTTATCAGTGGTGACGAGCATACGAGTTGGCGTGTTCGGTTGAGGTAGCTTCACTCACTTGGACTCAGTTCTCAGATATGTTCTTGAGGGAGTATGTTCCCTAGAGTCTCAGAGATGATTGAGGTGCAAAGTTTGAGCAGTTGCACCAGGGTTCTATAACCGTGTCAGAGTATGCAGTCTGATTCAACGATTTGGCTAGGCATGCACTAGCCTTGGTTGCTACTGTTCGAGAGTGGGTTCGTTAGTTTATTGAGGGGCTCAACCCAGTATCAAACTTAGCATGGACCGAGAGTTGGAGATGGACATTACATACCAGTCGGTAGTGGGGATTGCTAGGATATAGGAGGGTATGCTGATTCGGGAGAGAGAGGCCAAGAGGTCTTAAGAGTCTGGCACATATAGTGGTACCCGTGCCTCAGCGGCAGCTCGTCAGGGCAGGGGTTATATGGGTCGCCCTATTCATTCTGAACTTCTAGCCGCCAGCGGTGCTCTGGCCACTACTAGGCCCCAGGATCCTTATGGTGCACTGCTAGTGTCTAGTATGCCTCCTGTACGGGGTACTTTCAGTGGTTAGTCCAGTCGATGAGTCCCGAGCCAGTCGCAGAAGCCACGTCCTCTGAGAGCTTATTTTAAGTGAGGTGACACTCGCCATGTGGTGCACCTTCACAGATATCTCAGCCACTGCATGCTCCAACGGGTCCTCAGTGTTATAACCCGCAATTTGGGGTTGTAAGTGCGGCCAAGAACTGGTGAGAAAAGGCCTTCAGATGGTCTGACGTAGAGCAGTCTACTCGNCCAAGTGCTGGCCGAATGCCAAGTGGGATGACAGTGCTAAGATGTATCCTCCACATTGAGTGTGTGAGGATCCTGCCTATGCAAAAGGCATATGGGCGAAGTCGTGGGTCTGGGAGCAAACATNCCGCCAGCGGTGCTCTGGCCACTACTAGGCCCCAGGATCCTTATGGTGCACTGCTAGTGTCTAGTATGCCTCCTGTACGGGGTACTTTCAGTGGTTAGTCCAGTCGATGAGTCCCGAGCCAGTCGCAGAAGCCACGTCCTCTGAGAGCTTATTTTAAGTGAGGTGACACTCGCCATGTGGTGCACCTTCACAGATATCTCAGCCACTGCATGCTCCAACGGGTCCTCAGTGTTATAACCCGCAATTTGGGGTTGTAAGTGCGGCCAAGAACTGGTGAGAAAAGGCCTTCAGATGGTCTGACGTAGAGCAGTCTACTCGGAAAACTTGGGCTTTTTAATTTTAAGCATATATAAGGGGGGTATAGGTGATGAAAGCTCCGACCTGCCTCCCCCATACGCGTGCCACCGAGCCGTATAGAACGAGTTGCCTTGGGGGGCGAACACCAAGGCCGACTCAAAGGAGTGTCAAAGGTATCCACACGAGTTGGGGAACTTGTGTGGGCGGCGCGATGCCTTAGGGCCCGCGTTGGGCATCAATGTGGTGCTGGAGGCGCGAAGTGTGGAACGGCCAGCCCCGCGGGCTGCCAAATGTTGGAACGAGACCACTGTGCCGATTGGATACTTGATGCACCTGTCATAGGGGCATCATGTGTCGACTTGTGAGCATGGCTTTGGTTCAACCATGCAAGCAAGGGTCCGTTGGCCTAAAGGTGCATGTGTGGGCGACACTGCACTACTTCGGAATGGAAGCGTGCTGCAAAAGGGCTATGTATGGGCATGGAACGAAAGAGGCGCATGACAATGGCCAAGGGCTAAAAGTTTCCTTACTCGGGCGATGCACGAGCTAGTCGCGGATGCACTAGGCGAGTGTCAAGCTTGAGGATTTGGCTGTGCACGCGGGAGCGATGCTCAGTCTTGGGCTAAGGACAAGGCATGTCCTAAGCCAATCCCCCAGGGCGCGCATGGATTGTGATCCTAAGATAAAGCGCCACGACATGTCTAGCGCCAAGTGCCTAGACATCTTACGGGCGGCACAAGTTGGGGCGAGCCCTATGGG